>MJUU01065745.1:101297-118386 GCA_002080025.1 Modiolus philippinarum
CTGATCCTGTCCATTAGAAAAAAAGCCTAACTCAACAAATTTTCTAGCATAGTGTATATATATATATATATATATATATATATATATGGGAAAAATAATCTGGCCCGTGAAGCGGGCGAAACTGAAGAATTCCAGACTCGGGTAAAAATACCAGGCCTCTGAAAATCAACTAGTCCGTGAAATAAATGACATTTGTTTAAAAAAAATCCACAAAATTCCTTTTTGGGACGATTTTCATAAAATTTGTATTGATAAAAAGGGCATGACATGTAGATTGTTATAGCAATTTTTGATTGTATATAGTATATTAAATTTGTAAGTGAGAACGAGTTTCTCCAGGGTCATTTAAGGTCCCTTTGGTAGTGGTGATCAGGATTCGGCATGATCTGTAAATTAAAAAAAAATTCAAACGATTTTAAATGTGCCATATGGTTTGATGACCAAACACCATCACACATTATAAATGATGGGCTCGTAGATATAAATGATGCTTTATCATACACTTCTGCTGTCTTGAACACTTCTTCAGCTGTCTCGCATACCAAGAACAGGAAAATTCTTTCCTATTTATGAAGAAATGTGAAAATGCCAATAAAATCTATAAACTAGACTTTAGTTGTGGACGATTCTGCACTAATGACACAATGAATGCATATACATCAGACTGTTGTAACACATCTACCTGTTATGTTAGTAGGCGAATTTACACGGCATCCGGATTTTGGTCTTGTTCTTATATTGTAAAACTCATGATGTTTCCAGTAGTTGTCCAATCCTATTCCAAATTTGGAAATCATATACTACTTGTTCCTGCAGACTATTCCAAATATCAACTACTCTATTTGTGAAGGAGTACTTTCGGACGTTTAACTTTCCATTATTTTAATCTTTTTTAGTGACTTCTTGTGCTTGACTGTGTATTCAATTCGAACATTTCACATGTTGCCTGATTTTCATACATCTAATTTAAGATTTGGAAAACCTCAATCATGTACTTCCGCTCTAGCCCTACTATATTTTGGTGTTATTTTCTTTTTTTTTATTTCAGAATCCCTGGCCTTTGTTTGTAATTTGTATTTTTAAGTGACGGGATTTGTTTGATAGATCGGTTTTGTACATTTTCTATTTTTTCTATATCCCCTTATAAATATAAAGTCAAGACTGCTGCATTTGTTCGCATGCAACTTGAGTTATCGTGTATTTAAACAGTTTATCAGTTTTTAAACATCTTTGAGTTTATGGTCTTCCAAACGTTTAGATTTTATCTGCACTGAAGAGACATAAGTTGTCGAAATGCGCATATGCAGAATTTAAATTCACAGCAATTTCGGTATTTAGTAATTTGTAACCACTGGGTCGATGCCACTGCTGGTGGACTGTTAGTCCCCGGGGGTATTAAACATCTTTGAGTTTAAGGTCTTCCAAACGTTTACATTTTATCTGCACTGAAGAGACATAAGTTGTCGAAATACGCATATGCAGAATTTAAATTCACAGTAACTTCGGTATTTAGTTATTTATTATGAAATTCATCTTAAGTCCTAATCTTGTTGTTTTTTTATTTCCCTTTAGGCATTTTCAAAAAAAATCATTTGGTCCGCCCTTCGATTTTGGCATTTAAAAAAATTAAAAAAAAACAGTTCCGGTTATCAACCCAACACGGCAAGTGTTGTTTATTCTGAACACAGCTCATAAAACTGTTCATATTTAGATTACAATGTCATTGTTTACGGTGGTTTACTGTGACAATGTACTAGTTTTGTTAGAATTAAAATTAATTCAGGGTTTAAGTTGTGTCATTTTAGCCAACCGTACGAGCGATAACCGGGGGCGAAGAGTGTTTGTACCTCCATTTGATGGGAGAGTTCAAATCTAGGAAAAGATAACAACACTTTGAAAAGGGCTATACACCCTGAGAGTGGACCGCAGGGGGTCTTATCCTAGAATCCCGACTTTATTTTTACTAAATCTCGAATTTAACGAAGGTACTTGAAAATTGGTGAAATTCTGATTCCCTGTCATTCATTTCCCGACATCATGGGCATAGAAATCCCGAATTCCTGAGCTTAAAAACTTCCCGTCTAATCCATGCATCCCGAAAAAAATTGGACCCCCCTTTTCCACCCTGGTATCGTGAGGAAATAAGTCAAATAAGTATGTGCTTGCTTTTATTAAATGACAAATTATGGGTTTGAACTTCGAAATTAAAGAACAAAAACAAAAAAACATTAGCTTTCCGCCGGAACATCTTTTTTCTTAAAAATTGCAAATATCTAATATTTTTGTGCGAGTTTACAGATGAATTTCGTCTTTTGAGATTTGTTCCAATTCGCTTATTTTTGACGGGGGTAATTTTTTTTCCTTTTTTTGCTGGTGAAATATACAAAGCCTTCTTTTACTGGTAAGGACTTGGTTCGTCGTTGTTGTATATTACTGCTATGTCCCCCCCCCTCATAGGTCACACCTATTTTCATATTAATCAGAAGAAATACAAGAAGGTCTTTCCACCGAAGTGGGAAAGACCTTCATAACAATGACCGGAAACTACAATCACATACCACAATTCACAAACGAACTGCACTGAAAAAACCATAATGAAGACAAGAGACAAGCATAAATAACGATAGGAACTCGGGGATAGCCGGACTTGGTACATTGTACCGGCACTAGCAACAGTCGGCATTGATGTATGTATATATTTTTATTGTATTTTCTCAGTTCCTTTGTAAAGTAAGTGAGAACCGAACCTTTAATCTTCAACAAATAATCCAAGGACAATGACAACATCGCAAAAACGAAGAAACAGACATATAACATGAGTCCGGCACAGAAAAAGAAAAGTGAAGAAACAAACACATACAAAGATGAACAACACGGACCCAATAAAACCATGGATGAGATCACGTGCATCGGTAGAGTAACATTACCTGTTTCTGATAAGACATCCGCTGTGGTGAACATGTCAAATCCGGTAATAAGTTCAAATCTGGTAGAGGAGACAACTATTAAGCTTTTAAAGGGGAAGAGCTGTTTTCATCTGGGAAACAGATATCCAATAGCGGTCCACAATATGGTGATGTCGACTGTAAAACATCTAGAGGGATGACTTCAAATTTTGGGTAACAAACCCTTGCTTGAGTAGCTTTTTTGTGAGTAACCGGGCTCTATCAAGGTAGTCACTGTATCGACCACAGGTCCTTACATAGCGAATGAGCTGAGAGATGTAAACTCCGAATGCCGGCGCTGTTGGGATGGTGCTGTAAGTAAAAGGGAAGTTGACTTTTGGGAAAATGAATACATGGCATTTGTCATACAGAATATTTTGAATTCTACCTCTGTTGTCAATTTCAAGATGAAGGTCAAGGAATGCATGTGTTATGTAAATTGATTAATGAAAAATAAAGTTACCTTATCTTATATATGGCCTCCAGCGGCGAACATTTCTTAACACTAATATCTATGACCTTCACTAAAATGTCTTGTTCCGTTATAATTCTAATTTAGTCACACTTGTTTCTATGTTATACGCGGAAAAGATTTATGCAGCAGTCCAGCACTAATCCAATATGGCTGCCAGCGACCATATGGGAATAATACGGCAGACGACCCTTTGTACATGCAATGAAGTTCACAAATGTGGTCTGCAAATGTGTTATTATGTTATTCAAAAACTAAATCTGGTGAAAAAAGACATCAGGTGATAATGTTAGTTTATAATTGAAAACCACTGACATACTTCAGACATAAATTCAGACGTCTTATTCAATGGGCATTCAAAAAATCCGATTGTGAATATATATGTTCTAATTCCTTTAAAACACATTTTAGTTATATAAAACAAAAGAACTCAACTAATTGGACTTGTTTTGATATGATTTCAGCACTTGAATTTTTACTTGACAATATATTCATTCGTTTTGGTAACTGTATTAATCGCCAGGTCATAGGAATTCCTATGGGTACCAATTGTGCACCACTTATAGCGGACTTTTTTTTGTACTGCTACGATACTCAGCTTATGGCCAACATCAGCAAAGACCCATCTAAACAGCATTTAATTGAAAAGTTTAACAACACTTTCCGATATTTGGACATGTTAACTTTAATAATGACGACTTCAATACGTATTGTAAGGACATCTACCCTAAAGAACTTACTTTGAATAAAGCCAATTCTAATAATCATCATTGTCCGTTCTTAGACATCATTTTGATCTAACGAATGGTAAATTTGATACTAAAATTTATGATAAAAGGGACGATTTTTCTTTTCCCATAGTTAATCATCCATTTCTGGATGGCGATGTTCCATTAGCGCCATCATATGGTGTTTACATATCTCAACTTGTTCGATTTCCTCGAGTATGTAATAAACTTTGCGATGTTAATGAACGGAATCTTTTCATTACTGAAAAACTATTACATCAGGGTTTTCGTTATCATAAACTAGTTAAAACCTTTACTAAATTTTATCATCGATATAAAGACTTAGTTCATAAATACAATGCAACCTGTAAACATCTAATCAAGGCTGGTATTTCACATCCCTTATTTTACGGTAATGTTTTACATAAGAGTAAAAAATACTTAAACTCGCCTAACAAACTTATAAAACCTTTAAATCGTCTAATTCATAAGGGTTATAATTTCGGTATTGTCGTCAAGTCATTACGCCTTCTTTGGTATTAACATTGATTTTTTGATAGGGTCTTTGTATTTTAACTAAACACATTCTAAATTTCTAAAATCTGTATTGCATGGACACGGGTTATGTATTCCGGTATATGCATGAAATCATTATCCTAAACTCCTCACAGGAAGAGATCTTGGTGGAAGCTGTATACTGAGGCTACAAAACTTACTTTGTCAGTTGGTAATGGGTCATGAAGCTGGCATGTCAGTTAACTGCTAGTAGTCTCTTGTGATTTCATGTTTATGTCCGTATATTTAGTTCTTTCAATTTCATTTTTCACAATTGACTCAGTCCTGTTGCCAACTGAATTTTACTGTTGTTACGATTGTTTTTGATTTATCACATTGGCTATAAGGGGGAGGTTTGGGCCCAATAAAACTAGTGTAAACTCGCCGCAGCAGGTTTGCGCCTGTCCTAAGTCAGGAAATTTATTAAGCCTTTGTGTGTCTTGTCTTTTTTCTAGTAAGTTTACTTTATGTCTATAGGAGTCTAGGATGATGTTTATTTCGCTGAACTTGATCACTCTTTATTCAGGGGCCGACTCCGACCTGCCTTTAGGTGTGGGGTTTTCTCACCGTTCATAAAATATCTTATGGTGGCTTTGAGTTGTTTTTACTCCACTTTGGGTCGTTGTTTCTTTGACACATTCCCCGTTTCCCTTCTTTTTTCTATTAGTCGGGAAATAAATCAGTGTCCATAAAAGCAATGAAATATCTACTGTAAGACCAATTAAATTTCATAATTTTTTTAGAGGTATTCAAATCCATGAACTAACACAAAATGTAAAAGAGAGGTTTAAACAGGGTGCAAAGATGATACATACCTACCCCGTCCTTTTTTACTTTTTTAAATGTATTTATATCAAATATAAAAGAGATAACATAAAACTTGGTTTGTTTATCAAGAATTAAGCGTTTATTGCAATATCAGTAGACATTGTACACAAAATTTGATAGTTCAGTAAAAATAAGTACTGTCCATCTTAACAAATCTCTAAATAGTTTAATACGAAATTCACATAAAATTTAAGAGTAAAGTTCTCATCCGTCTAACTACTTTTCAATATAAATCTTGAATAATTACAGGGACTTAATGTTTTTTTTTCGTTGAATTCCACTCAACTTTGTGTTTGAGACTAGTTTGAGGTCTCCTAAAAAGTATTGAATATCACTCATTCTTACTCACTCATGCCTGTGCAGTATGGATGCCTTTATCCCAAAAAAGTAAAGATGCGTTGGATAGTTGGCAGTATAAAATTGCTAAAATTATACTTTGTACAAAACTGAATATTCCAAGATGTGCTTTACTGTTAGAACTAGGTTGGGAGTCCCTTTCAGCATTTATTGACAGGCAAAAAATTATATTTTTAAACGCTTATCTGAATTGCCAGAAAATCGCTTATGTAAGCAGTTTTCAATGAAATGAATAAGATAAGAGAAAATATCTGGAATTATAAGAATATAAGTTTGGAATTATTAAACAATATTATTCCTGGCAATATCTCATTTGAGGATTTAAGTGTAAATGGTGTGAACAAAATATTCGGTGCTGCTACAAGACAAGATCTCAGTCTAGAAGTTCATTCCAAGAGTACTCTTGACATTTACCAGCACTGCTACGTTAGACAAGGGAGGCAATCATATCTGAATGGAAATGATTTCCTACCTAGGCTAAAATTATTAGCAAGAACCAAGACAATTCCGCTACGAAAATATATATGCCGTATGATTGTGTTTAAAAATAACTTGTGCACGCTATGTAATACCGGGGTGAGTGAGGACCTCGAACACTTTTTATTAGATTGTTCTGCATTAAATGATGTAAGGAAAAAATTTAATTTTTATTTGATTATAAATTTACTATAACTAATGACTTCAGTATGAGCTTTACCGAAATGTCGTCTAATGAAAAGTGAATAAGATAAGAGAAAATAATATTTTATGTGACACTTAAGTACATTAAGTACATTAATTTTTTGTTGATTCCAGTGAGATTCGAACCCCATCTGTCAAGGTTGTAAGGGTTAAAAGTCTGCCACGCAAACCACTGGACCACGGTAGACATGTTATAATTTCGGTTAATTAATA
The DNA here is from genome assembly GCA_002080025.1 of Modiolus philippinarum. Lineage (NCBI taxonomy): Eukaryota > Metazoa > Mollusca > Bivalvia > Mytilida > Modiolidae > Modiolus > Modiolus philippinarum. The sequence goes on from MJUU01065745.1 coordinate 108,077, forward strand.
TACTTAAGTGTCACATAAAATAAATTTGTAGTTCGTATTATTTTACATCCCTTTGGTCTCCCACAGAGATGGCGTGGGCAGTGTAATCTGTCTGTAATATCTGTGCATTCGAAGAACAGCCAAATCTCTCGGTGGGAAGGCAATCTCGATATTCATTTCTCTAATTCTAACCCCGTTGGTTTCCTGCGATAGACCGTTATATTTTGATTTTTAGGCCCTGCATTAGCGTAAATATTCGCAAATCTGGGGAGATGAACAACAAGTTTCCACGTTGACTGAATTTATAGACAGCTTATATATATATTACCACTTGGTAATGATTATATTGGTCAAACCACTTGGTAATGATTATATTGGTCAAACAGGAATGTCAATACGTCGTAGAATGACTGTACACCGACAACAAATAAGAGACCAAACTACCCGAATGATCCCCTTGAGTGCACACATTGACATATGTGCAATAAATAAGAATCCACAGTTTACCGTATTTCCACTTTACAAATGTAATGATAATACCACGGAAGAAGAACGTGTAAATAAAGAATCTTTATTTATTAACAAATACCGCCCAAGTCTAAACTATATAAGACATTAATACGAGTTTATTTAATTTTATGTTAAATTTCATTAATATGCTATTTATTATTTACCTCCCTTGTTGCTAAGACGTCAGTGACGTTATCTTTCTCTTAGTAACGTTATAGTAACAGATAGCCTTGAAAATCTGTATACAACAGTGAAACCGGTAGGCAAAATGTGACATTTTTATTTTGAACTGTGATTATTGTACCAGTAGAGACATGTGATTTCTTAATTATGTAAGAAAACTGCATTTCCGAGCCTTTATTTTTCATATATATATATATATATATATATAAAACGGTCTATCGTAGGAACCCAAACGGGGTTAGAATTAGAGAAATAAATATCTAGATTGCTTCTCCACACTTTACACTACTATTCCACATGAACAACTAAAATCTCGACTGAAAGGTTTAATTCATAGATGTTTCTCACGTAAGAACGATGAACGGACATATAGGTACATTGTTGTAGGTAGAGAACAAGCCTACTTTGTGAAAAATGACTCCGAATCGGAGAAAAAATATACAGAGGAAGAAGTGATTAAAATGTTAGAGTTTCTGATCGACAATATATTTGTCCAGTTTGGAGGACTTGTTTTTCAACAGACTATCGGAATTCCTATGGGCACAAACTGTGCGCCTCTCCTAGCCGATCTGTTTCTCCACTCTTATGAAGCTAAATTCATCGAAGGGCTTCTTCAAAATAAAGATAAAAAACTGGCACAATCTTTTAATTTAAGCTTCCGTTATATAGATGATATTTTGTCGCTAAACAACCCTCGCTTTGGTGATTTTCTTCATTTGATCTATCCAAAAGAGCTCGAAATTAAGGATACCACAGACACTTCTACATCAGCCTCGTTCTTTGACCTTCACCTTGAAATTGACAACAGAGGGAGACTTCAAACTAAGCTGTACGACAAACGCGATGACTTCACCTTTCCAATAGTAAATTTCCCTTTTCTTTGTAGCAATATCCCAACTGCGCCGGCATATGGAGTTTACATCTTCCAGCTCATTCGCTATTCAAGAGCCTGTGTTCGATACAGTGACTTCCTTGATAGAGCCCGGTTGCTCACAAATAGGCTACTTCAACAAGGGTATGTTACCCAAAACTTGAAGTCATCCCTCCAGAAGTTTTACGGTCGACATCACCATCTTGTGGACCGCTATGGGATATCTGTTTCCCACATGACAACAGATCTTTCACTTTAAAGTTTAATTGTTGTTTCCTATACCAGATTTGACTTTACTACCGGATTTGACATGATCAACACGGCGGGTGTCTTATAAGAAGCAGGAGATGCTAACTCTACCGGTGCACCTGATCTCACCCATGGTTTTTTATTGGGTCCGTGTTGTTCATCCTTGTGTGTGAGTTTTCTTTTCTGTGCCGTACCCATGTTCTGTCTCTGTTTTTTTCCGCCTTTTTTGTTTCTGGTGTTGCCATTGTCCTTGGATTGTTCGGTTTTGAATTGACGGTTCGGTTCTCACTTACTTTACTTGCCTTCCCACCGAGGGATTTGGCTGTTCTTCGAATGCACAGATATTACAGACAGATTACACTGCCCACGTTATCTCTGTGGGAGACCAAAGGGATGTGAAATAGAACTAACTGCAAATGTATTTTATGTGACACTTAAGTATATTAATTAACCGAAATTATAACATGTCGACCGTGGTCCAGTGGTAGCGTGGCAGATTTTTAACCCTTACAACCTTGACAGAAGGGGTTCGAATCTCACTGTAATCAACAAAAGACTTAGACTTAGACTTTGGATTTGGATTGATAAAAAGGATAGAAAAATACATCACAGGCAGATAATTCAAGCCAAAATGATTAATTTCATTTTTAAAGACAAATTTTGTTCCAATGAAGCACCCAAAATTGCAGTTAACCCCGTTGGGTTCCTACGATAGACCGTTATATTTTAATTTTTAGGCCCTGCATTAGCGTTAATATTCGAAAATCCGGGGAGATGAACAAGATTCCACGTTGACTGACTTTATAGACAGCTTATACAAATGTATATATATTGGGATAAAAGTGGATAAAAGTTTGTCATATCAGTTACAAGTACAAAATTTTAAGAAAACCAGGAAAAATTACTATCTCTTATGAAAGTAAGACTTCTATTTGGTTAAGATTTGTAAAAATGTATGCAAAACAGTTCATTCTCATAGCTTTATTGAAAACAAAATATGAAGTGTATTGAATTTATTTGTGCAGGTCTCATAATTAATGCCTTTTATTTCATAACATCAAGAAAAAAACCAAATTTTCTGATTAAAAATAATTGTAAAAATGGATAATTTTCAGTATTATAAACATAATAAGAAGGGAATTTCATTCTGTAGCCTGCTTTGGGGAGCTTTTCCTCTTGGGTTAATGGGTCAATTGGAAACCTACTTGGCCACAATAGTCCTTTGGTAGTCCCCTGCATAAAAGGTGTTTTTCATATTTTTTTCACTTATGTGCTATATCTATGGTGGCCGACAGCGGGGAACATCCATTAACATTGAACCCTGTGGGAAAACATATTCAAATGACATCTCTGAAACTACTCGCCCGAAAAATCAAACTTGGCCACAATAGTCTTTAGGTGGTCCCCAGCAAAAAATGTTTTTTCAGGTTTGGAATTTTTCCAAGATATATTTTAGGGGGAGCATAATTTCACATTTAACATTACTGTTTATAAATGTAACTGTTATAAATTTTTGACATAATTATTGCTTATTCGTGTAGGTCAAATGCAGATATATTTTCTTGTATTTGGCCTGAAAAATCTTTATAAATAATTTAAATATTCTTTGATTGTTTTTAATAAGCAAATTAGCTTCATAAGATGATCCCCAATTTTACTTAATGGATAACAACAGCGATTATTGACTGTCAGGGAAAAGTGTAAAAATGTTGAAAAAAATCAAGGATTACATGTCATCCCTAGGATTTTTAGGAATTTCATGTATTCCCTAAATCGGCCAGGGATTACATGAAATCTCTGATTTTGTCAGGGATTACATGAAATCCCTGATTTTGTCAGGGATTACACGTAATCCCTAATTACACAGTTTCCCTGTAACATATACATTGTACCAGCATATAGGGAGTTATCCCCCCCGGGGGGACATTCGTGCTAGCAAAAAAAAAGCCAGCGGTGAGGTTTAAACGATTTGTGGCCACCGATATCTTCCATTTTTTATTGTATATTTATTGACTATTTTACCGTTGATTGGTTGGTTTTCGTTGTTTTAGCCTACAATTTTCAAAATACAGAATTATAAAAGTAAACATCAGTCATGACAGTATTTGCTATTCATAACAAATCTTTATTATTCTAATTCCGGAACTTTTCTGCACTTACATATCATCATGTGATATATATCTTAACTCGACAGCAGTTGCAAGTCAAGACAAATGGAACATTACAAGCACGTGGAGAATTTATTGCATTTTCATATTATGATGCGCTTTATACAATTTGACTATGTTTAATGTTTTGTCTGGAACCTTTCTACACTTTATAATATTATGATATACTATGTTACTCCCCTTTGGGTCGTTGTCTCTTTGACACATTCCCCATTTCCCTTCTTTTTCCTATATATAATTGGCTAAACAAAGCAAAATTATTATTATACATGACTTTCACATTTAAAATAGAACGTGGAAAAGGTGTTGTGATTTGTTTGAAGATTGTTCTTGACAATACAAGAACTAAAGAAATATTAATTTCAAACTGAAATGATCATCTTGAAGAAACAATATACCTGTATTACCAAAACGACTCCTTTAGATGGGCAACAGAAAATAGAACAAGACAAAAGAAATAGCTATACAAAAACAGATATCAAAGCATAGTATTAGTATAAATGGATAAAGAATGTCATTTTTTCTGTGAACTTTCATCATTCAATTGTTATAAATAACAAAATACCGGAGTTACTGTGAATTCATATTCTGCATATGCGCATTTCGACAACATATGTCTCTTCAGTGCAGATAAGATCTAAACGTTTGGAAGAATATAACCTCAAAGATATTTCAAAACTGATAGGGAACAAATAACCAATAAGATCTAAAGGTAAAGCCAAAATCAGCCAAGGACAGAGCTTTGCATTAGGGTGATACTCCTTAGTTTTCAACAAATTTTACAAAAATTTAGTTATTGTAAGGTTCCTAATAGAATCGGTTTTCGGGTCAGCACCGAAGTACTGGCCACTTGGTTGGTGCATACCCTCGGGACTAACAGTCCACCAGCAGTGGCATCGACCCTGTGGTAACAAAGGTACATCGATTGCAGCTTATAATGTAATTTTAAAATTAGTTAAAATTTGATGAAAAATATATCCGAAATTCTTCTTATTTTAATGGCTTCATTTCATTTCAAAAATAATTTTAAAAAGTTGTGCTTCGTTAAATAACGCATTTTTCGTTTTTAAGTTGCAAATCGTGATTTTCAAAATTGTTTTCTGATTCCTTACGAAGTTAGATAATAGGTTGGATGATTTACAAACGAAACGATACACGGATTTAATCACAACTGATATTTTACTTTCCAATAGAAAGCAATTAGTCATAAATAAAATCAGTTCTTTCGTATGTAAGAGTTATTCAATTCAATTCAAATAATTTTATTGATTAAACAATCAAAGGGATCGGACAACAGTCTAAGCCTAAATAAATCCTTTCCCACAACAAGATAGTACAAAAAGCAAATCAAATCAATATATACATTGTAAATAATGATCACATGTAAGAGTAAGATTGTGCCCAAATATATCCCATAAAAATCATGGACCATATTAAGTCTAGGTCACGGACATTATCTGGAATATATGTTTAAGTACGGAAATGACCATGTCCTTCATCTACCAAGGTGGCACATATCGAACCGACCGATTCAAAAGTATGTTGCTATGACGACTATGTATTCCTCAGATCCAATTTTCAATATTCAATTCACTTTCACATAAGGGTAAAACACGTTTTCGCGGTCTTGACGCTTCGACGTCTCACATGCAGGACCTGTTGCTGCGTTAAAGTCGTGATGTATTCCGCTATCAATTATGAGTGTAAGACGTAGCGTTGCTCGACATCCAGCAATGAATTCCGCTTAAACCGGTGCTAGGGGCCGTCTTAAACTTCCGTTGAGGTATGAGCATATCTCATTGTTGAAGGCCTCATGGTGACTTCAAGATGAATAACAACAATAAAAGGGTTGTTCAATTGCTTGTTTTTTTTTCACGTATTTGTGGAGATTTTGTCTCATTTGCTTTTACTCCATATTCCTTCATTGCTTATTTTAGACTGGGGTTTGTCTCTCAAGCAACGTGGAGCCCGTAAAAAAATTCCCCATGCGAGAGATGTATGCTCTATGTGCATTTCAGTTAGGGTGTTCTTGTTCCTGAGAGAATTTCTCATATGTATGCACTATCATAATTTCAAAAATTTTATTTTTTTTTATGTTTTAAAAATTATTATTCTGACCTATGACCACCTGGTTACTGTACGAAAGCCGATTATGCTCACAAAGAACAAAAATTCTTATCGCGTAATAACGAGATAATTATCTCGTAATAACGAGTTAATTGTATCGTAATAACGAGATAGTTTTTCGTTATAACGCGATAATTATCTCGTTATAATGCGATAATTATCACGCTATAACGCGATAATTATCTCGTTATAACGCGACAATTATCTCGTTATTACGAGATAATTGTCGAGTAATAACGCGATACCTACCTCGTTATAACGAGATAATTTACATATATATAGAAGATCGTCAAAGAAATTCTTGTATTTTTAGAAATTGATAAAAGCAAACAATTCATCAAACTTGATTTTCAAATGGGCTTTAGAAACAAAGAAATACTTGCTATATTGACATATTTAGACGGAATAATTATAAGCTTTATAAGCATTATAAGCATTTTTATAATAAGCATATTTACAAAATTTCTATGTTTCTGTGTTCATCATCCATGAAAATTTGTTATGAATGTCGAGGTTTACAAAATTTGGACATTATTTTGAAATACATTTGAAAAACTTATTTCTGTCTTCCGTCAAACTCATGCATGAAAGTAAAAAATGTTTTTCATTTTCCACTTCACCAGATGTGCATCTGATGCAAACCCTATCTTGCTGGAGAGTGCCAGGTACAGTCCTTGCTTCAGTAGCCGTTACAAAAAGAGCGATCATTAAGAGATCCGTCAGCCGTCAACAATCAGTCAACGATCAGTCATCGATCAGTCAACAATCCGTCAAAGTCTTACGGATAGGAAAAGTAATTCACGTATTTTACGGATACAATATGTAAAATACGTGAGTGACGGATGATTGATCGGTCCAATCTGTAATTGACTGATTGATAGCCTTACGTCATCTTTCAAGTTAATACATTTTGCGAAATCATAATTTCGTTTCATTACAAAAAATTAATTTAGAATTGAAATATATACAAAAATTTGTTATAACACCTTACGCATGTTAAATCCGTACGTTAAGGTTAATATAATATTTACTTGATGTAGGCAATGCACAGTATTTAATACAGTTTGTTCGAGTGTTTTTGTTAGTGCCGGTGCCAAGTCTGGCTGTCCCGGGTTCCTATCGTTGTCTACGTTTGTCTTTTGTCTTATACTCGTTTTTCTTGTGTAGTTCCCTTGCAAATTGTTGCATGTAATTATAATTTTCAGCCATTGTGGGTGTTAAAATTTGCAGGCACATCTAATTTAAACAATCGTCGAAAATAGAAAATTTACTGTGATAACAAACAATATTGAATAATATATACAGCTGGTTAAACGTTCATGATTAGGCAATAACAGGAATGAAAACAATAGTGAAACAAAAACATAATGAAAAAAAAACAAAAGATTTGAGGCAATAATACACGAAAGACTGGGAAATCAAAATTTTCCAGCTCTAAATAAGCTAAACAACAATAAAATTGTGTTTTTAAAGGAAAAAGATCCTTCGAAAGAATTCTCTTATCCGGACATCCGGGCAGTTTACCTGTGGAGGAGGTGAAAAAGTCCACATTTCACAATACAGCTAAGTAACTTCAACTTTGATTTATTCATTCATTTTTCAAGATATTTAAATGAAACTCGGAATATGCATTTGAAAAGTCAATAAAAACATTATATCCGAATTTCAAGATCTTAATTATTATAACACCGAATATGTTGCAATTTAAAATATCGATTTTTTACATAGATTATATCTGTAAACATCGATCGTGTCACCGCCTATCCTGGGAGTGTAATATTGAAATTGACTGATCTGATTGGTCAATTCAGCTTTGTGATGTCACGCCGGATAAGAGTATATGATGAATAAAATTTTCAAAAAAATGAAATGGTTTTGGTCATTTTTGTAGACTGCGTTTAAATCACACACTAAAAATTTAACTTTAACCCTTATATAAGCCAAAATTCATTGAAATCGTGTTTCTCAAAATATTAAACTCTTTTGAAAGGATAGAATGAATACATTTTCAAAAAATTTCATTTTTGTTTTGAATTTTTAAAAAAATGAGTTTAAACCGCACACTAAAATCTTACTTTTCAACCCTTAAGTATATTAAAATTCATTAAAAATTGCGTTTCGCAAAATCTTAAACTCCTTCGAAAGGATATGATGAATAAAATTTAAAAAAAAATTAAATTGTTTTGGTCATTTTTATAGACTGAGTTTAAACCCCACACTAAAAATCTAACTTTTCAAACTTTAAATATGCTGACATTTATTAAAATTGTGTTTTGGAAAATATAAAACTCCTTTGAAGGATATGATCGAGGTAAATTTTCAACAAAAAAACTAAATTGTTTTGGTCACTTTTATAGACTGGCTTTAAACCGCAGACTGAAAATCTAACTTTTCAATCCTTAAATAATAATTCATTAAAATTGTGTTTCGCAATATATAAGACTCCTTCGAAATGATAGGATCATCGTAAAATTTTCAAAAAACTAAATTGTTTTGGTCATTTTTATAGAATGAGTTTAAACCTCTGACTAAAAATCTAATTTTTAACCCTGAAATATGCAAAAATTCATCAAAAATGTGTTCCCCAAAATATAAAACTCCTTCGTAAGGATAATGAATAATGAATAAGATCTTCAAAAAATTAAAATTGTTTTGGTCATTTTCATAGACTGAGTTTAAACCGCACACTAAAAATCTAACTTTTCAAACTTACATATGCTGAATTTATTAAAATTGTGTATCACAAAATATAAAACTATTTTTAAAGAATATGATGAAGTAAAATTTTCAAAAAACTTAATTGTTGTGGTCACTTTGATGGCATGGGTTTAAACAAAAGACTGAAAATTTAACTTTTCAATCCTAACATATGCGAAGATTCATTAAAATTGTGTTTTGCAAAATATAAAACTCCTTCGAAATGATAGGATGAGGTAAAATGTTCAAAAAACTGAATTGTTTTGGTCATTTTTATAGACCAAATTCAAACTGCAGACTAAAAATCTAACTTTTCAACCCTTAAATATGTTATAATTCATTAAAATTGTGTTTCGCAAAATATAAAACTCCTTCGAAATGATAGGATGAGGTACAAATTTCAAAAATCTAAATTGTTTTGGTCATTTTTATAGACCAAGTTTAAACTGCAGACTAGTAAATGATGCAGTGCCTTAATCGTGGCATCGTATGATTTTTGTAAGTATGTTAGTAAGAGAAGTATCCTTGCTTTTTATTACAACAAATGAATTGTAGACAAGAAAATTTGAAAGACCATTTAATAAGTTTTCTAAATTTAGATTTTATCAATTTATGTGGAAGGGGTGTATAAAGTGTAGACAAAGCATAACTGTCAATAGACGAAACAGAAAATAAATTCACAGTAACTACGGTATTTTGTTATTCATTACCACTGGGCCGATTCCTCTACTGATGGACTGTTAGTCCCCGAGGGTGCTGTCAGTACTTCAGTGCTGACCCTATAACCGATTTTATTGAACCTTACAATATCTAAATTTCACACAATTTTGTTTAAAACTAAGGAGTATCTCCCTCATGCATAGATCTGTCCTTAGCTGAACTTTGGCTTTTCTATTTAGATCCTTTTGGTTATTTGTTCTCTATCAGCTTTTACACGTTTTTGGTGACTGGACTTCCAAATTTTCTGGTTTTATCTGCACTGATGAGACATGCGCATATGCAGAAAATAAATTCACATTAACTTCGGCATTTTGTTATTTATTACCACTGGACCGATTCCTCTGCTGGTAGACTGTTAGTCCCCGAGGGTATTCACCAACCCAGTAGTCAGTACTTCGGTGCTGACCCTATAACCGAATTTATTGAACCTTACAATAATAATCAAAATTAGCATCACAGGTTATAGAAGAATAACTGAAAAAAAAACTTCTTGTAGGCTTTTTGTAAGAGAAGGTAATATTAGGCATGTCTTGGTTGTCCCCAAAAATGCCTGCGATGTCAATTAAATCAACTTCAATTCCTTTATTTATATATTTAATTTTCAAAAATTGTTATCCCCGCACTTTCGAAGAAAGTTCGGGGATAATGTTATACCCTCCGTCTGTCCGTCCGTCCGTCCGTCACACTTTTCTTGTGACTCAAACTCCTCCTACATTTTTGGATTTAGGGATTAAATTTTGTTGTAGAATTGTTGCATATAGTCTGCAGATGCGCAATAAGCTTTCGGATTTTCGATATTGGTCTTG
>MJUU01065745.1:128804-165771 GCA_002080025.1 Modiolus philippinarum
AAATGTCACTTGAGAATACAGCAAAGAATGTGTTTTAATTAAAAAAAGGCCAAAAATTCATTAAATAAAGGAAATTTCATGTGATTTTCGGACCTTCGAATTTGCCATTTCTATCATACGCCGGAGTTGGTCTCAAGGCTACTACATCTCATTTAGATGGTATTAAACTGTTTGTTATTCCTCAGATTTGCAAAAACAGACTCAAGATAGCTGTGGTTGCCTCGAAAGAACTCTAAGCGAGCAATTTTTGCCCATAGAAAGTCATAAAAACACGCAGTTTTGCATTACCGATGGGGAGGGGGGTTAAGCATTTTCTTCATAAATGATAGGTCTAAAATCTTAAGACAAGATATCAATGTATGTTTTCAACATATTTTCAGCGTCAGATAAGTTACATTTTAGAAGTTCACTCCAGTACAATGCAGTTAGTAACCTTTAATAGATCCGATAATGCAATAGTATGAAAATTCCAAAAATCCAAGTGCAAAAGCACTAATAAGCACGTTTATATTTCAGCCCATAAATTTTGTGATTATGGATTTTTCTATCTGAAATTAGGTGTTTTACATTACATATACCTAATATTTAATCTGCTTGTAAACATGTTGATAATTCATTGTTTGTCAACAAAGTCGTTGAAAACAGCGTGCAGGGGCTATTTTGGGAACAAAATGACGGTCGTTAGTCGCGTAACTCAGGTGGTCGCAGAATACAGTTAAAATATATAGCAAATATCATTGGGAGGACTTCAAATTGTCGGATAAGACAGGAAGTCGTTTAATACAGTGTGTCATTAAGGCAGGTTTGACTGTATTTGTTATTACTGATTATTCGGATTTCGTTTGGTTTGATGAATTTTTAAACATTTTTTGAAATTAAGGAATTCCTTTGTTTGGGTTCTAGTGCTGCTAATGAGGAATTAATTTCCGATATGGCCATACAGCTCATTTAAATTATTGCAGTTGGAGTTAAAACATGTGTTATGGTCTCATGTTCATTTACTCCATATCCTTTCGTAAAATATGGCAATTTAGAACTCGCCGTTTTCATTATATTCCTTAGATAATCATAGTCAAAAAAGTTACCGGCAAGTATGCGATCTTGAAATATTGTTTAACACAGATATTGAACCGTTTGAAACGATACCCTTTTTTTTAACAAAGCTTATTGGCATGTCAATTTTAAGCAGAGTCCTGGTGAGCAATACAGGGTCTTGTATATATTTATAACACAAAATCTGCTAATTATCTCTTTTCATTTGGACCAATTCGCCGTACACCATATAGTTTTTGTTTTCGAGCACTGTGAAAAAAACAAAACAAAGTTATGAGTTACAAATTAAAACTCAGCTTTCTAACATAACATAGAATCTTCATACTGATTAATACATAAATCGACTGAGAAACAAACGAGAAAATGCAATAAGTTGGGCGGAGTAAACAAGTTGTCTGGTGATTTTTTTTACGAGTTTGTAAAGATTTTTCATTTTTTTGACACGCGATGAACAAAATACAAACATGTACGTGTCACATTATTACATAAGAAGTGAAGGTATTACCAATCATCATATATTTAGTTATAATTATAGGTGAAAAGGTAAAATTTTCTTACCTTGGTAACACTTGTTTTGATTTTTCCTCGCTTGATTAGTCGCTATATCCGGTGGTCGTTGATACACAGTGTTCGTGGTCCCCTTTGTGATTTGAAGTTTCCTATCCCATCCATAATAGTAACCCGTATTTGAATATCTTCACAGAACTTGTTAAATCAGATGAACCGACGTACAGTTTGAATAATTATTGAATTGATTTTTTGTGGCAATAAAAAAAACAGTCACTAGGTGATCGATACAGGCTCTTGTGAGCCTCTAGTTCGACACATTATTTATAAATTCTTCGTAGTGTTCTAACTGACAAAAAGTATGTTTAAAACGAATATTGATGGCTATTGACAAACGGTCGTCGTCAGATGCTGTGGACAAAAATTAGTGTCAAAATTTTGTCGAATTTATTGTGGCAACATTATGGCAACTTTGTGACAAACATTGTCGTCCTTAGCATCACTTGCAGAGGTTTGCTTTATATCAACCGTAACTGTAATTGTGTCCAACTTTCGTTGTGTTGTGAAAAGTAATAAATTGTTTAGACTTTCTTTCAAAGTTTTTGTAATTGTCATGGTTTTAGGTATTGGAATCCAAAATTAACAATAACGTATATAATGTTATGGATCTTACTATTCTCATTTAGGCTTTTATTTAGTTAGATGTAGCAAACCGTGATGCCTTTCAACATAAGTCAATATCATTATTATTAAATCCTGAGGGGGATCTCGAGAAAATATTTCTTTTTCGATTGAACAATATTTATAATACTCACTTCTAATAAGGGTCGTAATTGCAATATCATTATGGAAATCAATGGTCTGGCTTCAAATTAGGTCTCTTCTATGTTTTCTTATGGCATATAAAAATTTATCTATGTGCATTCGTTTGATAATTTTCATATTATTACATTCTCTTAGGACAAATCGGATACAGAAGAGTAGGAAGCAGTCTTTGGTGAGATTAAGGAGATATTGACTCGTACGATGGATAATTTTGAAATAAACCAAATGGACCAAATGCCTCGACCCAAGACTCGTCGGATTCAGTTAGATCCTTCAAAACGGTATATGCATATTGTATCCATTTGTGAGCTTTTTTCCTTTTTTAAATTTTAACAAGAGCGATCTTAAGTCTTCTCCATTTTATGACATTATATGTTAGTCTTGTGTTATAAAAGCCAGTTTTAACAACTGCTCAATACTGCACAAGTACAGATTATGACTTCACGACATGTCTGTGTATGATTCAACATAAGTTTTTCTATAAATAAAAAAGAACAGTGAAAATTTCTTATGTTGAATGACTTGTCAATTCATACATCTTGATCTATTGAATACACGTACGGTTTCCTACCGGTTGAATACATAACGCTGGCCTAAACAAATACAATATACCTTTTTAAAAAGACTGAAAAGAGATAATTTCTATAAAACATTCACGGAAAAAGTACACTATTAATATTTCACTGAAGAAGGGACACTTCACAAAAATTCAGCATTCACCAATATCAAATTAACCACACTTTATTATCGATGCCAATACATCATTTCTTTATTTAAAGAGGAAACCTATTTATCGGATTGAAAATATTTATGTATTTATTAAAAACACAATACACGTGACACAACACTTTCTAATTCTTATGAAAAAACATGATTTGGTAAAATTAGGCCTGTAATATCATAATAGAATAATAATGTTAAAATCCATATCATATGCTTCATCGTCTTTCCCTGTGTCTGTCTCAGCCTGCAGAGCACTTCCGCAAAAGCCAAATGCGGTTGACCCGAACTTATCAAGAGGTTAGTCTGGAGTCATCAAGGAAGTTCTGTCAACGTTTGAAAAGCAATTTCCTTTTTATTCGTTTCGCAAGAAATAAATCTTAACTAGATAACGAATCTATTACATTTTCTGTTTTCAATTTTGTAAAAAGATTACCAACACCAATGCATAAGAATATAAAACAACGGCAGAAGTACCGAAGGAACAAGGGAGTGGTATTTACAAATATCGAAGTCCAAAGACAACGCCAAAACGAGAACACAGTAAAAACAACGACGCCAGACAGCTACATAGCACAGAAATAAAAAAAACACAACATTGATCAACATTCAAAACCAAGGCACTCACAGTGTGAACTCTCGCGAAACTGAGAATGACATCAGGTGCACCGGAAGCGTAAACATGTCCTGCTCTGTTAAGAGCACCCGTCACACTGTAAGTGACCCAATCTAGGAAAATTATCAAAATCAGTGGTCAAATCCGGGAAGACGTGAAAAAAAAGATAAATTTAATTCTAATATGGGAACAATGGAAACCATGACGACTAGCCATATGAAAATCTCCAATAACATAATGAGCGACTTCACAACAGTCTTTACGCTGAAACTGACGAAGTCACAATATGTTTTGTGCACAAAAACGTCAGTAAATCTGAAGTTATTGCTGTCGTTACCGTGTACACTATAGGTCCGCTCAGATCATGAAATGTAATATTAGCATCGAAATAATTCATGCTCGCCAGTGGTTTGTAGTCGATTTACATATGAGTGTCCATTATTTTCGTTTATTTTACCCCTCGCTACGCTCTGGGGAAAAATATTAACGAGAATAATGGCCACCCATATGTAAATCTCCAACAAACCACCGGCGCCCATGAATTATTTCTTAAACTATGGAGAGTTTCTGCAATGAAAAATCCGTCTTTATTTCGATTTTGTTCGAAAACAACATTTCTAAATTTGATAACGTTAGCTGACAAAAATATTGTGCAATCATAAAAGAAGAATCAATTATGCTATAACTAATCCGAGATTCTGATTATCGCAAAATATTCAACGAATGATCGAACAACGCAGTAATTAACGAATGCGCGCAGCGCATGAGTGAATTACAGTGTTTTTTATCCTGAGTTGAATATTTTCGATAATTAAAATCTAGGATTAGTTATTGTTTTTATTATATAGATCAATTCTCTCATAATTATTGGTTTAATTTGAGATTTTTTTCATGAACTACGTTTTTCATGTTAATCCACCGAGACGTTTACTTAACAACAATGTTGACGACGTCTATTGTGACGTCACTTCCTAGAGTGAAATTATGGAAAAGAATTTCACAGTTAATTATCACTTTTCTTTCACTGAGAAATTTCAATCTTTCACCGTCCTCTATATAATAAAAGACGATAAACAGTTACCTAAATTTGTAAAGCTGGAATATTGTAAAATATCATCCCGCTCGCCAGGATATGATGCTTGGGGCTCCTTCGCAGCGCTCACTCACCCTTGTACTTCATATTCTTGCTTACGGGATGATAATTAACGATATACAGATATCAAAATCCAGAAACACATATACGTATCAACCCGAGAAACCCATAGCAGCCAGAGGGGCTTGACCCGAGGGTTGATATTAGTCGAGGGTTGAATGGATATGATACAGATCTTAACATCTTAGTATTATATCCTGTTATCATATACTTATCTAAATTTGATTAAAATTTTATCCATAGATAAAACCAAAAGATTTCAACTAAAATTGACGAAGCGGGCTGATATGACATCGTTAGTAACTGCTTCCGGTAACTATCGCATGCCTCTCCGTCACTACTCGAAATCTTTATCACAGGCTAGTTCGAGTATTTCCGTAAAATCGATAAACATTGCACATGATACAAGTGTCATATCAAATAAAGTATAATAACAAAATATTAATACTGAATTTTATAAGGATGGATATATTTTCGACTAAAATTTCTTTTACAGTAAGATGAAAATATCATAACATGTCATTTTTCATATCACATCCTTCATCAGCCCTCGGTCATAAAATCATCACTCGAATCTGACGCCTCTCGGGCTGATATTATGAACTCGGGCTGGTAAAGGATGTGATATGAAAAATGCCATGTTATAATCTATAAATATCGTCTACCGATTTATTTGAACGACATTATACAATTAATGACTTCCATTGAGGTAAATATAAGGATCTACCATTATAAGAAAAATAATATTTACAGAGGCTTTAGTCGAGGTAATTATCATTTCTGTTGGAATGAAAGATCTTTTTATCATGTTTATAGAAAATAACAATAACATTTTACCCCTTGATTATACTGTCAATTTTGATATAAAGTTCAACTATCTCAACTTCTAATATGACGTATACGCTCCTCTTTTGCTATGGAAGCAAAGCTATGCTCTAATTCCAACAATAATTTATAGCACATGCGTACTTTTTTTAAGGACATTTGTACTGTACAGTTTCACACTTTATTTATTCAATTTTATTATCAAAATCATCATTGTTTTCAATTACGGAATCCTTCATATTGCCAATGTACACTCACCACCTGAATGCAAAGTATTCTAATATAACGCTCTTCTTTTCTTTTGTAAACAAACCTATGCTCTGAATTCAATATGCACGTATTCACGTTTTGTACAATATCAAATAATCTTTTAAGTACACCTTGCATATTTCATTTACTGCATATTTTGTGCAAAATAAAATTTTGAATAATGAATCACACAAAAAGCAGCAACAAATTTACAAAGAAATTTACAACAGTTACTGAATTTCAGATTCGGAAATGAAATTGACATAACTGTAACCTAGCAACGAATGTCTTCTTGTTATGGAATCTTATCTATGATACATATTATGCTCTGCAATTTAAATATAAAGTTTTTAATTGTAAATGTTAATAAAATTATAGATATGAGTTTTATTCCTTTTCTTTTTTCATGCTTCAAATATAACTTAACTAAGAAGTCATGTAACCAGCTCACCCTTATACCCACTTCCATCTTAATATATTTTGTATTTTTATAACAGATTATTTTTATTTATTCATAAGCTTATGGGCAACTTGTATTAAATAAAATGACGAAAATAGATTTCTCTATGTAAGTTTATGTGTTTTGTATGCATTTTCCCGTCATTAATGATTTCTAGTTTCAAACCCAAATATTGCACTCTAAGACCTGCTTCGAATTTTCAAAACACTTCGTAAAATATATTAGAATCGAAATATATTATTGCATATGAGCTCTATGTGAATTAGAGCTTGGTGAGACCTTATATTTGTCTTAATTTCATACCTCGGTATAAAATATGGACAAATATAAGGTTTGAGCCCGGTTGCAATAATCTATTTCTTAAATTGTTCACAACCGCGTGATATGACGTTTGTTATCAACTGCTTCCGGATGATTTAAGCTGCTTCTGGTTGATATCAACTGCTTCCGGTTTATATAAAACACTAAATCCGTAGTTTATAATTCTTTTTGCAATATATTTTACTCTACACAATGCTGAAAATTTTAAGAGTATCTTTTGAAATAAATATCCTACTTTATAATTTTTTTCATAATTCAGATAGTATACAACTTTTTTTTCAATTCTCATTATATTACGCTTCACAAAACATAATATACAATTATGGCCTTTAATTACGGAAGCGTATTAGGGACATGCATTAAAAGAAATTATCTCGCTGCGGCAAAAAAAAATGGTTATCTCGCCGCGGTGAGTTATTATCTCGCCACGGCGAGTTAACAAAAAAGGTCATCTCGCCGTGGCGAGTTAACAAAACAAGGTTATCTCGCCGCGGCGAGTTATTATCTCGCCGTGGCGAGTTAGCAAAAAAGGCTATCTCGCAGCGGCGAGTTACTATTCCGACGTGGTGAGTTACTAAACAAGTTGATCCAAACAAGTTTACCCCCTTTAAATAAAGCTTTTAATTATTATTATTATTATTATCTCGCCGCGGCGAGTTAACAAAAAAAGGCTATCTCGCCGCGGCGAGTTAACAACTATCTCGCCGCGGCGAGTTAACGAATAAGATTATCTCGCCGTGGCGAGTTACTATCTCGCCGCGGCGAGTTACCAAAAAAAATTTATCTTGCCGCGGCGAGTTACTATATTGCCACGGTCATCATGAGCTGGTTTAGCTCGCCCGAGTTTAACATCAAATACTTATCTTTTATTATTATTATTGTTTTTTTCTTATTATTATTATCAAATCTACTTGTTTTTTCAAAAGATAATGAATCATACAATACCAGATTTCCATCATCAGACAATTTTCTTATCCCCAAACCAAATACGGAAATATATAAAATAAGCTTCTCTATTAGTGGACCAAAAGTATGAACTCTCAACCGAATGCAATCAAAAACTTGAAAACTGTTTTTGAATTCAAAAATGTTTATAAGCTGTTAAATTTCAAATAGATTATTTATTTACATCAGAGCACAAAAAGCTTAATTTTCATGGTTGTAAATATACTGTTACATATGGCTAAGCTAAGTCGATAACATAAGGCGAATTATATGAGGTAGGTACGACGTTAAAATATGTGCAAACGGCACACTTCACTTATTGCAAATGTTTTATGGGAACTGCTCTTCCATTTAAAAATTTTGCAATATGCATCCGGCGCAAATTACAATCAGAGAGGTGCAGTTTCCAAGTATCGTATAACAGATCACAAGTATTGAGGCGCAAATTGCAAGTGTTGGGCACATATTGCAAGTATTAGAGTGCAGATTGCAAGTATTGAGCCTATTTTTGGGGCACAGATTGCAAATTTTTGGGGCGAAAATTGCAGGTTAACCATTTTACTGCTGGTCTGTAAAATTTTCATCCTTGGAGAAAATTTTGTAAATGGAAGTACTACAGATTAGATTGTGAACAATTCTGAAATTCATTTTTAAATGAACCCCTTTGGTCCAAAATAAAAAAAAATAATAATAAAAAAAGATAAAAGCAGTTAAATTCCCCTCAATGGAATGTTTATTTTTTGTAATTTTCCTTTGAATTGTAACATAAAATCATAGCAGTCTATATATAGTGTTTAAGTTTAAAGCCACGACTCGTTATTTCATGTTTCGAAGTCTTGAATTTTAGGACTTGCTGTACGTTTACATCTTTGGTGGCAGAAAAACGAACTGCATTCGGAATCGGATATAATATTCATGTCTTTTAAAACATTTTGTTATCAAAAAGTGAAATCATTTTGAGTAGCATGCTTGAAAATAGTCAATAAAAACCAACAGTCATGCACGTGTTACAAATACACATGTATGAAATTTTAGTTTTGTTTAATGTGCAGTACAGCGGCTAGCAGTTACACAGCTTGTGACAAAAGAACATACAAAACATAGCCATGAAATGCACAATAAAATTAAAGATTTGCTTTGCATTCCCGAGAGTTCCCCGTCCTTGATAATACAATCCACTGATTCTATAAAAAGAAGAAAAAAACTTTGAATTTGGAAAAAATCTCGTGGATTTATAAATTATGATTTTTATTATCTCTTTATATCAGCTTGAACGGCATAATTCCGGACAATAATGACCGGTTCCAAATTACAATACACAAAATACACAAAATCGTATAAAATCAATTCTAATATAACCAAAGAAATCAATTAGTATCCACATAGTAAGACATTTTGTGTCCTCATCAACCAAAATGCAAACTACAGTACGAATTAAATGCATAGATGTAAGCCTGTTTGTGATTGGATGTCATTAGTTGAATATCAACATTTATTCGGAAAACAGCTAGACAGCGTCACTACATGAAAAAGGCATTATAGATCGAAAATTGACATTTTGGGGGAAAACATTTCATTCCCCAGGGCTGTTCACCGGAAAATAAATATAATTCAGGTTACAGACGGGGTACATAGCGTGACTTACCCTGGATATTTATGATATTTCCTTCGACTTCACCTCAGGAAATACATGTATAACTTAACATCCAGGGTATCCAGTCTGTAACCTGAATAAGATATAAAATTCTGTAAAGATATTGTTTGATTATATACAAGCTGCTCTCCGTACTAAGCAATCCACGCTCGGAAAAGTAATCTGCACCCAGGCGAAAATTGACAGTTTTGTTGAAGTTTACGCTCTTCAAGCGCCGATTGCATACCACTTGACGATCGCAGAGAGCGCAAAAACGTTGCATTTTACCTATATAATGCATCTTAGGTCATTAGTTAACACTTGCAACTATCTATAATTGAACCCTGTGGGCTCGAATTTTCAACAGGACCATCTAAGAACCATTGTGGCCAAGTTTGATTTCAATGTTCCTAAAAAGATATATGACTAGTTTACTAGTAAAACGACTATAATTCAACTATCATTTTCAGATTTAGTTCCAAATTGAATACAAAGAAGATCTTGACATGTCAAAGGTGCTTGTTATTCAAATTTAAACTCTCTCTTTATTTCAGTTATGGTGTACTTGTTCGTGAGAGAATTTCTCATATGGATATACTATCATGCTTTCAAATTTTGGCATTTATTTTTGTAATTTCGAAATGTTATTCTGACCACCTGATTAAAGTGCCCACATCTCCCTATTTTGTCAGTTTTCTTACAATCGACTTGATGAGTGCCCTGTGTTTGTCTGTGTGTTATAATCGTCCACTAGCTTAAGACACTGGTGCTTTTGTCGGGCAGCGGATGACAGTGATTGTAAGAGCGCTTTGCCAATTTAATTTTTGTTTGTTGAAAATCCCGCATCCATAACGTAAAAAGCATGGATGTAGCGTTGTTCGGCAATTAGCAAAGAATTCCGCTTAAACCAGTGCTAGGGGCCGTCTTGAACTTACTATGAGGTGTGAGCAAAGCTCATTGTTGAAGGCCTCATGGTGACTTCAAGATGAATAACAACAATAAAAGAGTTGTTTCTTTGCTTGTTTTTACCATATATTTGTAGAGACTTTGTCTCATGTACATTTACTCCATATCCTTTCATTAACCATTCATCTTTATTGAAGTATCATAAATAATGAAAAATTATTTAGATAAATTTAACAGTTTATAAACATTTTGAATTCAAAAACAGTTTTCAAATTTTTTATTGCATTCGCTTGAGAGTTCATACTTTTGGTCCACTAAAAGAGAAGTTTTATATATTTCCGTATTTGGATTTGGGATAAGAAAATTGTCTGATAATGAAAATCTGGTATTGTATGATTCATTATCTTTTGCAGAAAAAAAGTAGTTTTGATAATAATATACAATTATGGCCTTTAATTTAGGGTAATATCCATAATTATTTAATCGAGAAAATGTTATTTTTTCCGAGGTCCGTAGGACCTAAATAATTATGGATATTACCCGAAGTCGATTAAAGGCCATAACTGTATTATTATACTGAACTAAAAACTAAAAAACGGTGTTTTATGATACCAATATCAAATCCATATGACAAATGTCAAAATAAACCAAAACGAATGAATTTAGTAATGGGTAGTGATTTAGTATTTGCTTACATTATAGGGACTTCCTCACGACCCGATAAGCACATTGGTCAACTATAAAAAAACAAGAAATAAATGTAATGTTTTTTTAATCGGGAGCAAGATCCAGTGCTTCGATCCTTTAAAAGGGCGTCCACAGAAAAAAATCGTTATGAGCTTTTTCCTCAAAACTTTAACTATCGAGCTCCGAGCTTTTCATCTGTAGAAAGAGCATACTGCTGTACGAATGTTAAGTACTTATGGTGTTTTTTTTATCTGGGATTATCGTAATGTCCCTGTCAGTGCTGCAGCCGAACCGATTGGCAGCCATGTTTATTTACATTTACGTTGACGACAAGGGAAATAACTAGTTATTTGTTCGACGCGCCTTATTCAAATTAGTTATTTTGCCTACGCGCACTTTCCCGAACAGTTATTTTGCCTACGCGCACTTTCCCGAACAGTTATTTTGCATACGCGCTATTACCTGTAGAAATACCAATATTATTTTTACCATGGTTTCTATAGTAAAGTATAATAATAATAATTATAATAATTGGCGAGCTAAACCGGCTCATGTGAGCCTCTAGATAATAAATCGCAGTAACAATTTAGTAACTCGTCGCGGCGAGATAATCTTTTTTCTGGTAACTCGCCGCTGCTAGATAACCTTTTTTAACTCACCGTGGCGAGATAATAACTCGCCGCGGCGAGATAACCTTTTTGTTAACTCGCCACGGCGAGAAAATCTTTTTTTGTTAAGTCGCCGCGGCGAGATAACCTTTTTTGTTAACTCGCCGCGGCGAGATAGTATCCCTAATACGCTTCCGTATTTAATTGAGGATAAAATCCATAATTATTTATTCAAGAAAAGGTAATTTTTGCGAGGTTCGTAGGACCGATGAAAAATAACCCTTTCGAGATAAAATAATTTTGGATATTATTTGAAGTTATTCAAAGGCCATAACTGTATTATCGTCGACGGTGTATTGTAAAGTTGAGAGCATTGTTAAGTCGAGGGTCATCTATTTTGCATATTCATTAGATGACGTTAAAGCAATTGTTTGACCCAGGATTGTCAAACTGTAAAAGTGATGTCTGGGTTTAAAATCAATACAAGTATCTGTGCGAAATCAATATTTTAACAGGTAAAATCAAAGAAAACCTGAAAGATGCCAATTTCCGCCATTTTTGTTAATGTCCATTTTTGGTTATTTTTAGAACACCAAGGTCACCAGGGTCATAGAAGACACGGTCAGTTGACTAATTTGCATATCTGGGTCAAAGAATTTATGACAGAAATTGAACTTATATTATAAGTAATTTGAGAAAAATTTCTTGCAAAACAAATCACTTTTTATTCTTTTTACCTTTCACAATGTAAAAAGTGTGACTATGAGTGCAAAAAAAATATTTGGTATTTTTGATGAGTGTTTTTCTGAGGTTGACCCCCAACTTTCGTTTTCAAAACACCTGACCATGTGACAAAACATGATGGATGAAAGAAAGAATTTAGATTGCAATAGACAAATTAAATAAGCAGTTGAAAAGTCTCTATCAAATATATTTTTCCTCTGGTGGGAATTTTAATACAGTGCCATACTCTTAATATTTTGTGACACTGAAAAGAGATTCATGACAGCATTTAATTTTGATTGTCAGTACATAATGTTCTTCATAATGTGCCATTTTAATCTTTCATTTATATTCACCACACTTTGCAAATATGGAGTCTCGACTTTACAATTCACTACCAAAATCGTAGTAGAAATGCCCTCCCACTTTCTGAAGGGTTTTTAATAACCCTTTAAGCATGTAGAAATAATTTAATCTGTGCCAAAAAAGAGTGAAAGTATTTTTAATATTTATATTGTAATTTCCAGGATTGTTGAAATTAATTTAGAATTGTTTGAGACAAATTAGTCTTGGGGTCTCGACTTTACGATACACGAGGATATTATACTGAACTAACAACTGAACAGTATCAATATCTAATTCATTTGAAAAATGTCTAAAAAACCAAAGCGAATGATTTTAATACTTGATCATGAGTTAGTATTGGCTTTCATCACTAGTATTGGCTTATCACTGGGACTGGCTCCCTTCCCTGGAAAAACAGATTAGTTAACTAACAAAAAGAATCTCGGAGAAATTTGATAGTTAAGAAATGTGTTTTTTTTCTAGACCAGGAGCAAGTTCCTGTGCTTCGATCCTTTTTACGGGCATCCACGGAAAAAAATCGTTATGAGATTTGCCAATTCCTCAATACTGTAACTATCGAACTCCAGGGCTTTTTATCTGTAGAAAGAGCATACTGCAGTATGAATGATTACATGTAGCATTTATGGCGTTTTTTTCATCTGGAATTGCCATAATGTCCCTGTCAGTGGCAGTCATATCTATTTACATTTACACTGACGTCAATGACGACACGGGAAATTACTAGTTATTTGGTCGACGTGCAAAAGTGCGCCTTATTCAAATTAGTTAGTTTGCCTACGCGCACTTTCCTGAATAGTTATTTTGCCTACGCGCTATTACGCGCTGAAAGAAAAACAGTTATTACTAGAATATCTATTTTATTTCTACCATAATTTCTTTAGTAAAGTATAATAATGTTAGATATTGCTTCTCTAATTTCCACTAATTTATTGAAGTCAAGTGATCTCTGTGGTCTCCATTCTCAAATATGCCGCCATTTCGTTACTACCATCGTTGCTATGTGTATCATTGCGACAGTCATTAAAAGGATGTTGAGTGAAACGTTTTTAATAAAAATGTCATATTACCAATAAATTGAGTAATTTAGTCATAAAAATGCAAAAACCTTTTCGCTAGACAATGATGCAGGTGCAATTTCATCAACATCCGGCTGCACTATTTCTAGAAACTGACACCAAACATTTACATGATTGACCAATCGCCAACTGAGATCAAATTTTCACACATGTTAGTTATTATTTCGACATCTAATTTATCAGGTGTTTAAATTTGTTAGAAGTTAGAGAAAAACTTCATGTTGCCTAGTTCAGAACCTAGTAGTTAAATTGGTTCACAAAAAAAGATTGATATAGGCGTTCAGAATTGAGACATTGTCATGCAAAATAAACCCGTTCGAATACAAATTTTAAACGAATATAACGATAATGAAAAACATTTAGCATAATTAGGTGTTTGACTGACGTATAAGAATGTATGTCTCTCTCTCGTTTAACACTTGGTAACCTTTATTTCCAGTATGATATTATTTACAAATATATTCTTCCCATGTATAGCTCTACATTGGATTCAGATGACGCCATTGCTGTCGTTGGTATTGGTGGAAAGTTTCCAGGTGCCGAGACGGTTGATGATTTCTGGCGCGTTCTTGTTAATGGGGAGAACCATGTCATAGAGATACCACCAGAGAGATGGAACGTAGATGAATATTATTCATCAGATTTTGACGAACCAGGGAAAACGTACGTCCGTAGGGCTGGATTTTTATCCAAGTAAGTATTAGTTAGTTTACTTTATGTCTATAGGGGTCTAGGATGATGTTTATTTCGCTGGACTTGATTACTCTTTATTCAGGGGCCGACTCCGACCTGCCGTTGGGTGTGGGGTTTTCTCACCGTTCATTGAAGATCTTATGGTGGCTTTGAGTTGTTATTACTCCCCTTTGGGTTGTTGTCTCTTTGACACATTCCCCGTTTCCCTTCTTTTTTCTATTAGACTAAATTAAAGAAGCAAAGATAACAGGAAACACTTACAATGGCCGAACATTACAATCACATGCCACAATCCACCAGGGAACTGCACACGAAAAACAATACAATGACAAATGACAAACATAAACAACGATAGGAACTCGGGATAGCCGGACTTGGTACCGACACTAGCGACAGTTAGCGGTAAGGTTAAACCGGTTTATGGGTACCCAAACCTCCCCTTTCTCTATCCCCTTTTCTCTAAAGTCTGAATCATTACTTTTAATAAACAGTATTATCTCGGTAAACGTTCGAATACTTAACCAGACCCTAAACTACATGAATATATGAAAAAATTGATCGAATGAAAGCATACTTTTTTCGCATTGTAAGTTTATTTTTATCGGTAATTTGTATGAATTTCCTTTGATCTACAAAGACTGATAATTCCAGTATCGCCGAACTGGACATTATCACGAAATTATTAGGTCAGTGTGAAGGCGTCACGTGCGGGTTGCTAAGCTGACGTCATGTTTTGTACTATTTGTCGTGTTCTTACGCATAAGACGGTGAATGAAGAATGCGTTTAAAATATTGCAATAAAAATAGATTAACTTTGCCCAAATAGAAATTTCAGTTTAATTCAATTTATTTTAGAGGTCTGTTTATCATTTTGTAAATTGTCGATAAAAGAAATATAGGAAATTTTGTTTTTGATACGGACTTTATCACGGCGTAACGCATCAAGCTCGCCCTAGCGGGCTCACTTGATACTGGCCGTGATAAAGTCCGTATCAAAAACAAAATGTCCTATATTCCATATTTAAATGGTACAAACAACTCAAAAAGACATGAGAACATCAAGACAACTGTATTATGACCAGAAATCTTGAAGACGAGAAATCTAAGAATTAATATAATGAAAGATTTCAAATCTTATAGCTATGTGTATACTGGTAGCTCCTATCTTCGTGGTACGTAGCTACGTAGTAACGGTGACGTCACAGTTAAAAATTTGGTTGAAATGAACGTGAATACCACGAAGAAGTGGAACCCACGGAGAAGTGAGATGGGAGTATAAATGAAAAGCAAAGGTACTACAAAGTCAAGAACTTGACGTTTGCTTTCTGTCATTGCATAATTACAATGCCTTTCCAGACGTTCAAATTTCTTCCAAATGACTAAAATATACCTGAGCTGATGACTTATAACTAATTAAATATTGAAACATTCAATTTGCTGTGGTAAGTTGTGAGGACTACGAAACCCGTTAATTCAAATAATCATTTTTTTAAGTTATAGTTCTATTTATTGCAGGTGAGAACTTATGTATTTGTAGAGACTTTGTCTCATGTGCATTTACTCCATATCCTTTATTCACCGTTTATGAGACCAAATTTCCATCCATAGGCTTTATTTCTGAATATTACTTATGAATATTCAAAAATGTGTAAACTTTTTTTAAATCAAACAGCAAATTTCATCAGTGATTGATTTTTTCCAGCTTTGATGAATTCGATCCCAAAATGTTTGGCATAAGCGAAGCAGAGGCAGTAAAAATGGACCCACAGCAACGTTACGTACTAGAATGTGTACATATGGCTCTTGAGGACGGGGGAATTACAAAAAAAGAAATAAGTGGTAGCAGGACTGCGGTCTATATTGGTTTGTATTTTAGATAGAAGTTTCAAATACTTTTGTGATACATGGTTATTATTTGTATTTTATAGTTTAAGGCAGTTCGAGCCTCATTAACAGATATTTTTCCGTTTTAAGATATTTTTTAGGTCTGACCTAAAATGTTAAAAAAAATAACAATAATTACATATCATCGATCAGCTTTTCAAACTACATGTATCTGGTTTTGACACTCAGGCCAAATTCAGTATTTTTTCTGCAATATTTACAAAGAATATATAGGTAACTGTGAGAACATTCTTATTGTTTAGCTTTAAATTAGGGATGGCAATATCACAGATATACTGTAACCGGTTATTCGGAAAACCTTTCGACCGATTAACCGGTTAACCGGTGTTTGATGAAGTATTGAATGTTTTCCAGATAATGTTAATAAATAATTAAGTTAGTTTCTCTGTTTCGTGATGTACATCGTGATAGGGATACAAAGAAAAAATATATAGGCTAGTCGTTAGATATCGTCTTCTCAGAAAATGCTGCTGTGATTTTTTTACTTTTTTTCTTGGTTTATATAATGATTTAACATTTCAATTTTTCTTTCCTTTTTCAAACTGTACAAAAAGGGTTATATAGTGGAATTACAAATTTTTTTGATGTAACTTATAGTTTACTTTATTTTGTTTAGAGGCATGCCCAGTCCCCTCATAAAGTGCTCAACCCACATGACAGTATTATTGTTTGTATTATTATACGTAATGCACGTTCATATATTTGATAATTTTAGCATATTATCAAGTCAATTAAGCATCCTTTTCTTGTTGGCAATATGAGTGTATTAGTGTCGATCTTCCTTAGATATTTTGTTGTTGATCATAACTTATTATTTGACTTCCAAATACAATGTAAAAGTCTAGCAACTTCCGACTAACGCGGAATAATTTCCTCTAAGTTTTGGCCTCGACTTTGTTATTGCTACGATTTTACTTCGGACATATTATTTTTCACATGACGGATGAATAGCAGGAGATGCTTTCTTCTAGTCTCACTCTTTGGAGAGACATGTAATTATTTCCATTTATTGTACTATTGAGAAAATTGTGAGATTTTTGTAGGAATACTAAGCTTCCTTAGCCAGCTATATTAAAATATCAGAATCGTCATAAGTATAAATGTATGTATATGATGTGATTGTCTTCTATGAGTATTTGTCTGGCATTGGATGACAGTGATTGTAAAAAGACTTGACCAGTAAGTTTTATGTTTGTTGACGAAGAGTATCACGGAACGATGACGAAGAGCAGGGGTGTATTGTTGTTCGATAATTAGCAATGAATTCCACTCGAACCAGCGCTGGCAGCCGTCTTGAACTTACTATGAGGTATGAGTAAAACTTATTGTTGAAGGCCTCATGGTGACTTTAAATTGAAGAATTCCGGTAAAACCGTTGTTCCATTGCTTGTTTTTACCACATATACATGTATATAGAGACTCTCTGATGTCCATTTACTCCGTATCCTTTTTACTGTTAATTTAAGACTGGAGATTGCCCCTCCTGCAGTGTTGAGTCCGTAAAGTGATTCCCTGTGCAAGAGATTGTAATTTCCAAATATATTCTGATCATTCTGTTCATAGTACAAACATCTCATTTCTCACGCCAGGTTTTCCTGCAATTGACCCGATTTGTGCCATATGGTTCTTTCTATGTTGTGGTTATCTTCTATGAGTCTTTTGTCGTACAACGGATTACAACGGATGACAACAGTTTTAAAAACACTTTGCCAATTAATTTGCATTTACTCCATTTTCTTTTATTTCTAATAAGTTGGCGTTTAGCTGTGGAAACAATGAAGTTAAGTGCTTGAGTACCAAAAACCTAAAATAAACGCAAGCACTAGCACACAAACATGCTACCTCATCTCGATTAAATAATCAGAAATACCAAACAATCCCTACTTTTTGCAGAACAGCAGTAGACGGACAAAACAAGAAAATTACAAAAAAGTATATGAATTGGTAATAACATCCTATTTGAAGTTACAATGGAATGCACCTTCTATATTTTGTCCCGTGTGGTGTCACCACAGCACTATCAGGTTTTGTTCTGTGACGTCGTGATATCGGGAAAATTCACGCGACAAGAACAATTTTTGAACATGCGTGAATTACCACTTTTCCCGCGAGTAAACTGATAGTGCAACGGCGACACCAATCGGGAAAAGCAGGAAGGTGAATTCCATTAAGTCTCATTTAATCAAATCTTAGCACACATGGATGAAATTACTATTTGAAAACTTTTTTAAACAATGGAGAGAGGTGAAGTAAATGAACATGAGGCAAAGTGTCTACGAAAAGATGGTAAAACCAAGCAATGGAACAAAGCTTTGTTCTTCATCACGAATTAAATAAAGATGATAACAGAAAACAATATAAAATGGCTGAAAAATACAGTTTCATGCCACAATGTAGGAACTGCACAAGAAAAAAACAAATAAAAGACAAAAAACAAACAAACAAGAATACACAAAAACAAAACAAAAAACAAAAAAAGCAAAAGCTAAAGCTCAAAACAAAGAGATAAAAATAAAAGAAACCAAGAACAAAACAAAAATCCCAAAAAAGCAAAAACAAAACAAAAACCTACACAAGACACAAACAACCATAAAAGAAAAATTAAACGTAAACAACGATTTAAACATGGAACTGGCAATTCCAAAAGCAAGCGGTAAGGTATAACCGGATTATGAGAACCCAGACTTCCCGTTTCTATGTCACGTTTCTCTATCGTGAAATGTACACACGAATAAAACTCAATACAAGTTAACATGAGGCCTACAACAATGAGCTTCTCTCATAAATAAAAGTAAGTTTAAGACTTCCTTTAGATCCATTGTGAGTGGAATTGAATTTTTGATGTCGAGCAAAGCTACAACTATGTTTCTGTTTTAACACAATGGTTACAGACACGTCAACAGAAAAAAAAACTGACAAAGTGTTCCTACAATTCCGGTCATACGTTGCCCAACAAAATTTCTAAAAACAAGCAATCCAAACATTTAGACACCCACACTGCCTTCATCGAGTAAACAATAAGGAAAATTAACATACTAGAGTTATGAGATGTTAGCAGAAAAACGGATGTCCAGAAAAAATAGAAAAAATAAAAATGTATGATAGTTAGCCAGTATTAATGTAACTTCTGCTTGGGATTGCTCTATTTGGTTACATTACATGTAAAATGTTACACTTTTATCAGCAGTATTCACAAAAGTCACTGCGCATAAATCACCGTGCCATAAAGTTTGCACACACAACTGTGAAGTAAGAGAGAGTATTGCAGTTTCTTTACAATTAACAATGAAGGTATATGAAGTAAATGCAAATGAGACAAAGTCTTTACAAATACGTGGTAATAATACGCAATGGAACAACGCTTTTATTGTTGCTCTTCATCTTGGAGTCACCATGAGGCCTTCAACAATGAGCATTACTCATACCTCACAGCAAGTTCAAGACGGGACCTAGCACCGGTTTGAGTGGAATTCATTGCTAATTGTCGAGCAACGCTACATTCATGCTTTTTTACCCTATGGATGTGGGGTCGTCAATAAACATAAACTTAACTGGCAAAGTGTTCTTACAGTCGCTGTCATCCATGCCCGACAAAGAGACAAGAGAAGACGATCAAAGAAAAGGGAAAACATGTTAAATTTATTTGTAGGGTTTATGAACGATGATTATAAAAGTTCCTCTACGGAAGATCCTGTCGTAGCAAGTAATTACACACTCACTGGAACAGCACCAAGTATAATAGCCGCACGTGTATCATATGTTTACAACCTTCTAGGACCATCTATGTCTATAGATACTGCTTGTAGCTCGTCAATGGTAGCCATTCATGTCGCCTCTCAAGCACTCAAATGTGGTAAGATTCAGTAAAGCATTTTCCTTGTGTTTTTTCTTATAGCAAAACATAGAAGTTTCAGATTGCCTCCAAGTTATTGTTTACGTACATTACAGCAAATAATTTCAAAATCAAGTATCCGAAAAAACAAGCCAATGTGTTATGAAATTCGTAGGTCTAATAGTGAAAGGAGTATACGTTTCACTTACCGGCGAACTTTGACATAAAACGCCAGATATTTAAGGTAGTTGAAGATGATAAAAAAAGTAAGTATACACAGGAGGATTTATTGCCTTAATATTTTTATTGATATTTTATTTTATTTCTTTCTTCTGATTTCAACAATTTTATGTCCCAAACAACTAGTTTTTACAAACTATTTCTCCAAAACACTTTACATTTTCTTCGATGTTATATCCCTTAACCAAAATAACACTTTCAACGTAGGTGTAAATGTTAATAAAACACAACAAATACCGTTCAATGAAATAATGAATAACAAAATGTCGAAGTTACTGTAAATTTTGGTCCTGCATATGCAGATTTCGACAACTTATGTCTCTTCAGTGCAGATAAATCAAAACAAGTGGAAGTCCATCAACCGAAATACCAAAATCAGCTAAGGACAGAGCTATGCAAGAGGGAGATACTAGTATGTATATTTCGAAATGAGCGTATATTTATTTGGCAGGTGATTGCACAATGGCAATATGCGGTGGGGTTAATAGTATTCTGTATCCAGATATATTCATACCTTTATCTAAAGCCAGAATGGTATCGCCAACAGGACAGTGCCAAGCATTTTCCAATACAGCCGATGGATATATACGTGGGGAGGGATGTGGTATTGTTATTTTAAAGAAACTAAAAGAGGTAAAATAATACGTTTACTTAAATTACTTAAAAAAATGAACAATTAAACAATTTTATTTGAGATAGAATTTTTGCTCTTGCAATCCTAGAGTTACACTAAATCTGTTAGTTGCAAATAAGTATATAAAGGTATCATTTGAACTTGTTGTAAACTTTGAAATATGGTTTTCAGTGTAGTAATTTGATCATTATGAATACCAGTTATTTCAAACTGTTATTTTTTCATACCAAAGGACTTCTCTTCTCGACATAACGACAGACATTTACGGAGTTGACAATATACAAATATTTATTTCTTGCATAAAGTTGTATATTGTAGTGCTGTGTAACAATCGCTGACTTCAGAACACGTACCAAACCATTTTTTTTATCATTCACCTTACCTTATTTTAGGCAGTGAAAGATGGAAACAAGATATGGGCTACGATAGTTACAGGATGCAATCAAGATGGACGAACGATGACTCCAATTACAGCACCATCAATGAAAATGCAAGCCGAGCTACTACAAGACGTTTATGAACATAACAACATAGATCCAAGCCGTGTTCAATACGTTGAAGCTCATGGTAAATACTATGTTCCGCTTTGAAATCATAGTTCATATCATAATATTTTACTAAAGGATATGGAGTAAATGAACATGAGACAATAACACATATGTCAACTCCAACTGCATTAATTTGAATGAGCTGTATGGCTATTTCGGAAATTTATAAACATATTTTAAGAATTTTTGAAGAATTTTGATCTTATCCATTGATTATAGATGGCTTAGTGATAAGTCAACCATAAGGGACAGAAAATGGAGTGACTTCTTCATGGAAAACGTATATTCCAGCATAGAAAAAAGCAATGCCGTATACTTCTTGTAAGCAGTGTTTATATATTTTATTTCAGTTCACCTGGTAAACTTAAGATGCCGAAAATGCTTGCTTGAATTGTGAGGTTTAATCATTTTTTCTATTCACATTCACATATAAGCTGGTTATATAAAGTCTAAAATATTTCTGTAGTCTAAATTTGAAATGCTTGATTATTTTAGGCAGATTATTAAAATGATGTTAAAGTTGTTTTATCTTTGAATTAATTACACTTTTATCGCTTTAAAGTTATTTCGAGGTGCCAATTTTATCTTTGTCCTATATTTGTGAATCATTTTGTCAACAGCACACTGATCAGACATAAATTGTCGAAATTGTCATATGCAAAGACCAAATTTACAGTTTGTTGGGTATTTAGTTTTTTGTTACAACTGGGTCGATGCCACTGCCATTGAACTGTTCGTCCGCGAGGGTATTCACCAGCCCAGTAGTCAGTACTTCTGTGTTAATTTTTTGAAAATTTGTTGAAAACAAAGGAGTAACTTCCTCATGCAAAACTCTGTCCTCATCTGGTTTTATCTTTCCATTTAGATTATATTGATTATTTGCTTCTGTCAGTTTTAATCATCTTTGAATTTATGGTCTTCCAAATGTTTAGATTTAATCTGCACTAAAGAGACATAAGTTGTCGAAACGGCCATACGCAGAAACCGAATTTTCAATATTTTCGGTATTTAGTTATTGGTTACAACTGGGTCGATGCCACTGCTGGTGGACTGTTAGTCTCAAAGGGTATTCACCAGCACAGTATTAAGTACTTCAGTGCTGACCCGAAAGCCGATGTTGTTTGGTGAAACTTGCAATTTTTGTAAATTTGTTGAAAACTAAGGAGAGACAAAAGTTGTCAAAATGGCTATATGCAGAAAATAAATTTACAGTAAGTTCGCTATTTAGTTATCTAGTAAGGGACTTTGTTTATTAGATAACTACAATGCTGAGTGGGATGACATTTGATTGTGAATTGATTGACCTTGATCCAGATTTGATCTCTTCAAAAACGGATCATTTCATAAGCCATGTGTTTTGTTTTTTAGAGAACAGTGAAACCTCAGAAATTCTTATCGAACAAAGTCCGATAACTCTCTCCTAATTCATCAAATTTCTTTACACTTCATGAAGCAAATGAACCCTTGATATTGTTAACTTTTTTCCATGTACTCTCTTTTTTATGAATATTAAAACATACATAAATAAAATAAAATTCATGATCAATGCACTATTTAGACAATGAAACCATTGCATGACGGCAGGTACAGAAACCAAGTCTGTGGACTATCCTGCAGTATTGTGTGTTGTCAAAAAAATTAATGTGCAGTAACACAAAGACATAAATTGTTGAATCTGTTTGTTCAAATAAAAAAAAACTAGAATTAAACATTGTCTAGTTAAATTGTACAATTACACCAGTACATTTGATCATTTTTTTGCCTGATTTACTGCTACATTGTCGCTCTGATCTAGTCCCCTGACGAAGTCACTTCGACTTTGTTATGTATTGATATATCTTTTTTCATTTACGAAAAATTATCAGTGTTCAAGGTTACTATGGTTGAATGTGTGTTCACATCCAATTTTTTTTTTTGAGTAATGAGTATTGATGCAAACAAAAAGCTCTTCAATATCACATAATTAGCAGTCGATTTTGCAAACAATCTGTGACAGTTTCTAAGTGATGTTTTTCAGACATACCCTTTCCCTCAAAATTATTAATGCAATGAAAACCTGAAAAAATGTAATTACCGATCACTGAAAAATATATTTTGCACGGTTCCATACAATATGAAAGAATATTGTAACTGGTTCATGCCCATTTTGAGTATTTAGAAGTTGTCTTTTAAGGCAAGCAGTTAAAACAATTAGGCTTCATGTCGTAACTTTCGACATATGAACACAAGTTTAAATAACTACATAACGTATCAAAATAATGTTTTGTATTTTTTTATGTCAAGGGTACAGATTTTAAATATTGAGAGGTCGGTTTCAAGGAGTTATTGAAACATAGTTAACACACAGCTATAAGGATGGCGTGCTGAAGCTTTCTTGTCAGCTGTGGTCAAACTACTAGTATGATTTGTTCATACGTTATTTTGTATTACACTGTTGCTAGGGACATAATTTTTAATTCCAGTTTGTAATGTCATTAATATTTTATTTAAGACTCAAATCGTTTCAGTATTGGTTCGTGTCTAAGTAAACTTGTTAAGGATATTGCTAATACATCTGAAGCGCGTATCAACTTCCATGCGTATCATCAAGTTTAAAATATACCATTGATTTTCTTGTTCATGTAGGTTTTAACACTTTTAAATAACTTCGATATTTTGTTATTTATTCCCCCGTTTTAGCGGGCGGTAAATAGTGATCATGGTGTCCGTTTGTTCGTTCGTCAGTCCGTCCGTCCGTTAATCTGTCCGCAGAAGGGGTACATTCCTTGTGGCGACAAATCCTCCTAGACAACTAAGTGGAATTCAATGAAACTTTCACAGAATGTTAAGTACATATTGTCATTGTGCATCATTGAGATGATTTCTCGAATCAAATGGGGGAGCGGGGGTATCTATTTTAGTGAGCTTTTCTCACATTTTTGTAGTTTATATATGAAATATATTTTACTTTTCAAAACCTCATTCATACAACGACACCTGAAAATATATGTTTGTTAACATATGCCCCTCGTCATTATATACTCTACTTTAAAACAACAGCAGTAGAATACCGATGGAACAAGGGAAGTGATGAGTACAAAAATTAAAGTTAAAGACATGGAAAAACGGCAACAGAGAAAAACAAAGACAAAACAGGGACGTGAGACAGCCGCAATGCTCATAAAATAAAACGACCAGATTAAAAACTAAGGCACTCTTAGTGTTTACTCCCATGAGAACCGGGAGTGATATCAGGTGTTCCGGAAGGGTAAGCATTAAATCAACAATGAAGGGATATGGAGTAAATGCAAATGAGACAAAATTTCTATAAATACATGGTAAAACCCAGCAATGGAACAACGCTTTATTTAACATTTCAAAACCTCATTTATTTATACAACGAGAAACGAAAATATATTGTTGTAAACACATGTCCCTCTTCATTCTATCCTTTGGGTGCAATATTATTGGGTTCCTTCCTTCCTACGAAATGCTTTATCTGCTAGATAATAACTTAAAATCCCTTTTCAGATCTTTTTAAATAAACTTTACACAGATAAAAGTTTTAAAGATAAACAACAATCCGTTTTCAGGTCAATAAGTTTCAAGGTCAAGTGTCTAATGTAAAATCTGAAATAGATAACTATTGCTGAAATTTGCTTCGACTCAATAGATTCAGATGAAGCTATTGGGATGCAAAAGAAAAAAAATTAATTTTGGATCAGTAGATGTAGGTCATATGTAAGTATAGAAAATACATGTGGGCTATTTTGGATGACTAAGGGTTTTCGCACACTTTTTATAACACTAACTTGAAATTTGTATTTCTAGTGTCCGCTTTGTTTCAACTAGTGTACGCTACGTTTACAGGTTTCAGTGGTTTTATCACGTTGTACTACGTTTCTATTACTTATCATAAATACAAAGCAGTTCTAATTATTGATAAGGAGAAACACGTCATAGATAATTCGGTTAGCTTCAATTTAAACTTATTCAATCTCATGCCCGAAATTTTGGTGCCTTGCGAGTCATGTAACTGTCTATATTTCTTCAACAACATAAAAAGTAGTAAAATATTAACGTAAAAGACATCATTGTTGGCTGACTCCATCCGTTGTTTTAGTTCATGCGCCTAAATGATTCACAAAATAATTCGGCTGGATTATGGCGGGAAAAGTAAGTGAGTACCGAACCGTCAGTCAAAGAACGAACAATCCATGGACAAAGGCAACATCGGAAACACTAAGAAACAAGGACACCACTTGAGTACGGGACAAAAAAGAAAAACGAAGACACACATACAGATGAACAACACGGACCCAATAAAAACCATGGGTGAGATCAGGTGTATGTATGCGATCTTTTTCTAACGTAGGACGAAGCAAAGCGTATCATTACATATAAACGCGTTTAAGAGCCTCCGACGCCTTATGGAAGCTTAGTAATGCGTAGACTAAGACCTAATAGAACGCACTGAAACATAGCGAACACTCGTAAAATTAATGTTTTACAATGCTACAGTTACAATTTTATGCTCATTAGTACGTTCCTAATACGGTAATGTTAGTTTTAGTACGTTTGTACCATGTGACAATTATTACAATTCAGTTAGTCAACGGGACCAATAAGTATTCCTACGTATATAGCAGTTTTAGCTGCGTGTCACTATACTGCTGATCTCTGCTCTTGAAAGCGCAGTAAAATCAAAGCTAGTTGTTTAGGAGGATTGTGCTGTTGCCAATGTTTAAAAATTCAACAGTGTTGAGAATAGGTTTTTTGTTGCATTTGGGCTTACAAAATGCGGAAGAATATAGTCTCAAATATCACAAAAATAAACATTTTAAAAAGTGAAATTTTATTGCTGTTGAATCATACACCTACTGCACCGTTGAGTTAGAAATTTATTTATTTTTTGTTAAGTGCTTAGTAATTGTTAACCTTTGTTTTTAATAGGTACTGGCACTCCAGTTGGCGATCCCATTGAAGTAAACAGTCTTGGTGAATTTTTCAAGGCAAATATGACAAACAATAGCCTTGGTGGGGCAGCGTTAAGAATTGGATCTGTAAAGACTAATATTGGGCATTTGGAGTCTGCAGCGGGAGTTGCTGGAATAATTAAAGTCTTGCTCATGATGAAGCATGAAAAAACTGTGAAATCTCTACATTTTAAGAAACCTAATCCCAAGATTGATTTCCAAAAATACAACATGGAAGTATGTGTCGAGGTTGATGATTGGTGTTCATTAGATGATGGCTCTAGACTGGCATGTGTAAATTCATTTGGATTTGGAGGCACAAACAGCCATGCAATTTTGAAACAATTCTCAAATGTAGAAATGCATGTGGCGGAAAAAGAACATAGAAATCAATACATTGTCTGTCTATCTGCAATGGACAAAGGCGGTCTCTTTAACAGTCTTCATAATTTTTCTGAATCACTGCGATATACATGTGTTGATAATTTGAGATCAATTGCATACACAAGTTCAATGCGACGCGATCACTCCAAATACAGAATAGCCTTTGTTGCAAAATCAAATCTGGAACTTCAGAATAAAGTAGATACTAAGCTGAAAAATTTTTCACACTTGAAACAACCTGGACTGAATCCCCCGAATATAGTGTTCGTATATTGTGGAGTTGGAACAGCCTGGACAGGAATGTGTCAGCAATTGATTGAGACTGAGTCAAAGTTCAGAGATGTAGTTTTACAAATCGACAGACTTTTACAGAGATACTCATCTCTTTCCATCTTTCAAGAATTGAGTAATGGAGATGTTTTATCTGATCCTTTTGTTAGTCATCTTGCAATCTTCACATGCCAAGTTGGCTTGACGGAGGTTTGGAAATCCTATGGTGTAAATCCAAAAGTTATTGTTGGTCAGTCGGTCGGTGAAGTGGCAGCAGCATATGCGTCTGGTGCACTCTCACTTGAGGATGCTGTAAAAGTCATATATCATAGATCTGAAATTCTATCTAGGTTTGAAGGCGGTTCAATGTTTGTTATTGGTAACAGCGATACAAATCTAATAGAAACGTTATGCAGACAATATGACAATAAGGTTAATGTAGCCGTGTATAATAGTCCTGTATCTTGTACTGTTTCAGGAGACACCGATGCATGCAGAGAATTGATAAAACAACTGACGGACAACAACGAGGATTCGAGTCGAGAAATATATTTCCGTGACTTAGATGTGAAGGTTGCATACCATAGCCAATACACAGAACTTGCAAGCAAACATGTTGAATCGGCTCTTTTCGGTTTATCTGGTGATACTCCGGATATAACAATTATTTCCACTGTCACGGGAGAGCAAGCAAGAAGTAACGATTTTGTATGCAATTTATACTGGAAAGAAAACGTCAGGAAACCTGTCAAATTTTACGAATCTGTTAGGAAGTCTTTGCTATCTACAACACTCAACATTTTAGTTGAAATTGGCCCAAAACCAGTTTTGAAGGCCCACATGCGAGATATAATAATTAGAGAAGATGTTGTGGCCCTATCATCGATGACTAATGTTTCAGAGCAAACAAGCTTGATGCAGTCGTTAGCAGAGCTTTTCAGCTATGGAATAGATCTAAATATGGAAAAGCTTAATCCATACTCGTCAATCATATCTAACATCCCAAAGTACATACCAAACAGAAAAAAATCATTATTTGAAGCGGATACGACTAAGTTGCGCAAACAAGGTAAACAGATTATGTCTTCAACTCATTCATTCTTAAAAAGACAATCAGACAATTCAACTCCCTTTAAGATCGATATTAGTGTATCATCTACCCCATATGTTTACGAGCATAAAGTGGCTGAAAACATATTAGTACCGGGTGCTTTATATATGGAAGTTGCATTGGAAGCAGGCAAAAGTTTTTTAGATGTGTCACAGTTTAGCTTAGAATCAACCATGACATTTCGTAGACCTATTCGACTCATTCTGGGAAATCCCTGTGAAGGTTTTGTAAAAATTAAATCTATGGAAGCTCACAATTACATCGCAATTGAAATTCAAAACGGAGATGACGTTATTGCTGAAGGATCAGTCCGTGTGTTAACTGAGGAGGATAGTTTAAATTCGGTTGATGTCCAGAGAATAAGAGCTAGGTGTCCAATGTATCATACAAAAGAACAAACTTATGAAACGTTGAAAACTCTAGGATTTACATATGGGGAAGACTTAAAAATCTTAGGCAATGGCTACAAAAACAAGCACGAATGTCTCATTGAGGTACACCTTTCAGACTTACTAATGCGTGACCTAAGCTCAACAAACCTTCACCCATGTGTTTTGGACGGACTGTTGCAAACACCGGGTGTTATTCATGATTTAATGGATGATACAATTGAAGGACGACTCTTACCCGCTGAATTAGGGAAGCTGATTTTAAAAAGAGCACCGGTTAGAAATATGCTTGCATACTTGATTCGAAAATCGTCTTCTGAAAATGACATTGTATACAATCTTTTGCTCTTACAAATGGACGGCATTGTTATAGCTGTAGTTAAAGACTACGTCTTACAGTCCATCGAAATACCAAATAAAACGGCAGGAAAAATTGCACACACAATTGTGTGGACTGAACTGACCCTTACAAATGGTACTGAGAATTTTGCAGTTGCACTGCCATCTGATGAAAAGAACCAAGACTTAAATTTGAACGAACCAGAATTAGACACTAAAATAGATTTGGAAACATGCAATTTAAAAAATGGTGTTTGCGATATCGAAACGGGGAGAAAATTTGTTTTTATTTCATCAGATAAAGATCTCGTTACATCATTCAGAGAATATGCAGATTCCGAAATTAATTGTACCAGCTATGTTTTGCAAAAATCAACAATGCTTAATACAGACATATTAGAGAAACATTTTGGCACAAATACTGATATAACGAACTCGGCTAATTGTCTTATTTTTGCAGCTGGTAAAATGAAAGATAATTGGTGTGACGGGAAATTGTTATTGACTAACGCCATAAACAACTGTGATACATTATTATCAGTGCTTAAATACATGGCATACTGTGAAGAACAAGTACCAATTTATGTTCTTACCCAGAGCACACAACCTATCGAAATTTCCAATCGTATGAATTTAATCGGATCAGAATTGTGGGGCCTAGCAAGATCCGTTCTATGGGAGCAAACTTTTAGGCTATACCTGGTTGACATTGACCCAGATATGAAGTCCTGCCTTCAAGGGCTGATGAATATACTCAAAGGAACTCAATATGATATTCCAGAGCTTGCAATTAGAAAGGGGAGGATATATCAAAATGAATTTGTCCTACAACCACAATCAGAGAGAAACAATATGAAGAAAATTAGAGTTACAGATGAGGACTGTATTGCTGAATACAGAAGTAAACTTCCGAACAGTTTCAAAGAAACATTTTATTCTCTACAAGAAATTGACAACGATGGGCAACACAATTTTATAAAAATTCAACCTACCAAAGCATGTCTTCATGATACATCAATGTATCCAATGACATTTGAAAATGCTGTTGAGTCAATAAGTCTATGGCCATCAGATTTTAGAGATGGATATGGTGTCTTAACTTTCGAAATAATTGGCAAAAAACTCGACGCAGCAAATAAGAAGTCAAAATTAGATGCAGATTTTGTAGCATGCTATCCACTTAAAGTACAGTCTGTTATAAATGTACCTAAATCGTGTACAGCTAAACTGAAAGAACTTCCATCATATGTACCTGGCATGCTTCGAAACTCGTGCATTCTTTGGGAGCTGATTGATAAACTACCAGCAAGGAAGTCGTGCAGCATTCTTACAGATCAAAATTACATATCAACGGCTACAATTTTAAAAGAAATGATTCTGACACGTCATTCTGGCCCCGTTGATGTGTTTGAGATGCATGAAATTCAGTTTTCAGAGAAGATTAGGCACGTTTTTATTCTATGTATGAATTTGGATCTGCAGAAAATTCATCATATTCTTAATTTTGCGATTAATACAAGGGTAATTGCGTCACTAAGAAATTTTCTACCTTTACCAATAGAACGCTATATTACAGCTAGAGTTTCAGAAGTAAGAGTCATAGTAGTGTCCTTAGACGATGTGTTGTCAAAATCAAGACTTCCTAGAATCGTTCCATCTGTTATAAAGTGGATGAAAAAACAAAAGCAAAACCTAGTACTGAAACAATTATTCGTGAACAACGAATTTACTGATGCTGGTCCCTTTCGTTCACCTGAGAAATGCCTTGACCTATCAGCCATCACAAATATAGGCCAATTGGAAACAAGAGTACCAGAAAATCTGATATTTCGTAAAACAGCTGTTTACGTAGTGATTGGAGGCATCACTGGACTGGGTTGGGAAATCACGAAGTATTTAGCAGAAAAGGGGGCTGGCTTTATTGTCAGCTTATCACGGAGGAATCCATCAGCTGAAAAAAAGAAGGAAATGCAGCACCTTTCAGAAAAATTCGAATGTCCAATTTCATCTGCACAGGCAGATATAACAGATATTGTATCTTTAGAAAATGCTTTTGCCGATATCCAGTTAAAAATGCCTTATCCGATTAAAGGCATAATTCAAGGTGCTGGGATACTTGATGATGCACTTTTCGTCAAAATGAACAAAGAAAAAATAGAAGCTGTTCTAAGACCAAAAATATTAGGAACTTGGAATCTTCATTTATTGTCTCAAACTCTACCATTAGAGTATTTTGTAATGCATTCGTCCATGACCTCAGTTGTTGGAAACGCAGGACAGACAAATTATGGAGCTGCGAATGCATTCTTAGATTCATTGGCCCATTTTCGGCGAAACATCGGTTTGACCGGACAGAGCATTAACTGGGGGCCGCTTAAAGTTGGAATGGCTGTAAACGACACTAATCTAGAACAAATTCTCGGAAAGCGAGGTCTTTTAGCCTTAAGTGTATCGACGTTAAAGAAATGTTTCAAAGATGTACTACAAAATGACTCTCCGCAGGTAACTTATGGGTCATTTGATTGGAATATTATTGCATCAGCGATAGAATCAGATAAGATGTCTCCTCTAAGATATAAGTTTAGAGGGTTTGTTGAAAAGGTTCTTGATCAGAAGCTTACAAGTACAACTAATACAAAAATGAGCTTCAACTTAAATGAGTGTATATCATTGTCTAAAGATGATCGGATAAAAACAATACTTGGGGCGCTTTATATCATTTCGAGCGAGGTTTTTGGTGTTGAACACTCACTGCTGAATGAAGACACACTCATAACAGCATTAGGGGTAGATTCCATGTTAGCGATGACTTTAACACAAAGCATAAGGAAAGTAATGCATGTAAATTGCTCCCTTGTTATGATTATGAAGGAAGGAACCACGCTAAAATTAATTGCAGAATCCATCAATAATAGTCTTGAAAGCGGTTGCCCGGTAGAAGACAAGGATAACCGAAAAGAGATTGATCCATCGGTATGCAGTTCAATGACACCATATGAAAAACGAGCATACAATGGCTTTTTACGTAATAAATATGATCCTTCGCTATACATGTTTGGCGATGTCTTGGTTAATAGTGAAATTGCCATGCCTGAGTTTTGGAAGAATCTTATTGAGAAAATACACATCAAATATCCTGCCCTACGAACTCTTTTTATTCCCGGCCATGCTGACATTCGATATGGTGTGAAGAAAGTAGTGCTCAATTCAAATGAAATTCATGTAGATTTTCGAATGGTGCATAAATCTTTATTGGAGCATAAAACCAGACACCCTCCAAATGTTGAAGATTATGTTTTTGACCCGGCAGAGGATCTGCCGATGAGAGTATTTTATGCCACAAAAGGAAGAGGTGCTCTCATACGATTTTTGTTCAACCACCTTTCCTTTGACCTTTCTTCCGTCAGTATGATAATGGCTGATTTAAAACCGAATTCTAAAGTGACTGATATTGTCAAACCAAACGACGTTGCAGTTCACGTTGAACAAAGATTACTTGACGACGAAACAAAATTAAATCGGTTTTGGAATTTAGCAATTCCAGAAAATTTGACATCAATGTCCCTCGCAAGTTCAAATGACATAACAACAGACCCAAATTACTTCGGTTTTCACAGAGTAAAAGTTCCGAAAAAACTGAAAAATGGAATGAGATTTTTGCTTGATGGGCTTGAATGCACACTTTTTCATTTTTTTGCAACAATGTTCCAAATTCTTTTGCATGTAGAGTTAAAGCAATCTGTCATTTCTATTATGACAACAATTGACTGCAGAATGTTTTTTCTAGATCTTAAAAATGAGTCAAATCGTTTAACAAATCGCATACCTTTGTTCATTGAGCTTACTGATGGTACCATGGAGGTTGCAGAAATTCTTGAAAGGAATAAGAGAAGAATAATGGAATGTTTGAACCATGGGTATATGCCATTTTTGGACATTGCAGCAAAAGTTAAAACAATTCCAGAAAATGAAATTTTCAGACACCAAATAGTTATGCAAGAAATTGACAACTTGTCGACATTGGCAATCATCAATGACAAACAATCTCCAGTTAGAATTAAGAAGTTACAAGTCGCAAACTATTACAACGA
The DNA here is from genome assembly GCA_002080025.1 of Modiolus philippinarum. Classification (NCBI taxonomy): domain Eukaryota; kingdom Metazoa; phylum Mollusca; class Bivalvia; order Mytilida; family Modiolidae; genus Modiolus; species Modiolus philippinarum. The sequence continues at coordinate 161,869 of MJUU01065745.1, forward strand.
AACCATATTCTACGTTTGGTCTGATTCTGTCCATGATACGCTAGAATTGGAACTCGGTTTTAGTACATTGATAATCGATCATGACAGAGCCAACAATCTCCTGAATTTCCTATTGATGATGATTGGAAGACTAGTGGACAATCCGAAAATCACACTCCAGGACATGATTTCATACAATATGTGCACACAGAAGGTGGAAAATGACTTAGTGCGGCAAAACCTATTTAGACATGCAGAGATTGAAAGTAAGTATTATATAGTTTTGTTGAATTCCGATTTGATATGGAGAAAACGATTAAGAACAATAACAGATTTATAAACAATGAAGGGATATGGAGTAAATGCAAATGAGACAAAATCTTTACAAATACATGGTAGAAGCAAGCAATGGAACAACGCTTTTATTGTTGTTCTTCATCTTGAAGTCACCATGAGGCCTTCAACAATGAGCATTAGTCATACCTCATAGCAAGTTCAAGACGGCCCCTAGCATCGGTTTGAATATTTTTGAGATTAAGGTCTTCCAAAAATTTAGATTTTATCTGCACTGAAGAGACATAAGTTGTCGAAATGCGCATATGCAGAAAATAAATTCCCAGTAACTTCGGTATTTAGTTATTTGAGCGGAATCCATTGCTAATTGCTGAGCAACGCTACATATATGTCTTTTTTCATAGATCCATGGATGCAGGATCGTCAACAAACATAAACTTAACTGGCAAGGTGTTCTTACAATCGCTGTCATCCACTGCCCGACAAAAAGACAAGTAGAAGACGATCACAACATTAAAACAACGACAGGACACTAATCGAGCCAATTGTAAGAAAACTTGGCAAAATTAAATCATGAGATGTGGGCACAATAAACAAGTGGTCAGAAAAAACAGTTTTAAATTACAAAGAATTAAAAAGCCAAAATTTGAAAGAACGATATTACATCTATATGAGAAATTCTCTCACGAACAAGTACACTCTAACTGAAATGTATATAGAACATAACTTATAACTTAAATTACTGGTCTCATATAGAGGAAATATTGTTGTGACTTTGATTTGTTCTGTATTTGTCAATAATTTATCAGTAATTTTAAGTCATATGTTCGAATGATGCGTATGTTGTCGTTTATTATCAATTTTCGCTTTATATCTAAACTGCATCAGGACTCAAAAACAATACTGTTTGGTTGGAAACAATCCTTAGAACTTGATATCTCCAATTAAATAAGATTGGTAGCTTCTTGAATAAGTACATATCAAAACTGGAGATGTATTTCCTGAATGTGAGTATTCCGTGTTGCTGTTTTAATTGGAGGGCAGCGATCGAATAATTAAGAAAGATATATTTATGCGAGTTGAAAAAAACGGGTCTTTTAGTTTGATTGAATGAAAATAGCTAGTTGTTTTTAAAAATTTGTTCAATATTTATATACTGTACATGCACAAACGAAGTACTGCGGATTTGTAACATACTTGTCCATAGTACGGCATGCTATTTTTGCTGTTTTGTCGCCTTAATATAATGGGTATTTAGTTTCTTTTGTCGTCGTTTCGGTTGTTAAATCATACAAAATAAGCAGTTCTGATTGGTCATTGACAAAGTAAAGAAGAGTGTACGCGTTTATATCTAAAGTACCTGTTAAGTCATATACCTAGAACGTCTACTAAGCGTATTTTTTGTCAAATCAGTTTGAAACTGTTCATCCTTATGTCGTGTCTGAGGGTAGACATCAATGGAAACGCCGCCAAAAACTTTAAAAAAAAAAACACGACGGATTTGCAGAAGGAAGAGGTTCAAAAACAAAACAAATTTAAAAAAAAAAAAATACCCATTCCGGTGATAAAATAAAGCAGCGATTTACATTCCTGTGGAATTTTCCCTTGTTTAGTAACCATTATTTTATAATAAACATTGGCTATTATGTTACCTGCTAGTTACAAGGCAGATCTGTTTGCGTTTAAAACAACGTTCTAGAAACTACTACGTATTGCGCACAACGTGTATATAATGTACTTCTGACGTTCGTCTGACGTTTGCATAACTCATCAACAACTTATTAGCAAACGTCGTAAAATTTTAAGCATGTTCATGTTTTTCCCGACGCACCCGACGTTAACAACGCATGCCACCTTGTGTCTATGTGATTGTCATGTGTTAAGAACATGCCGTTAACTTATAATAAATGCAACACACACCACATTTAACAAAAATATTCTCATACGTCGGCACACGTTGGTTTTGTGGGTCATAGTGTGACAGTGCCATTAAATCGATTGTCTTATCTCCTGAAATGTATAATTTATTGAACATGTATAAAACCCGTTTACTTTTAGCCAGTTTGGCTTTAGCCTTCGTGAAGTCTTGTCATATTTTTTTATTCCATCGTCCGTCCGTCATTCACTGGTGTAATCTTTATATTCGAGGAAGCTTTTTTCTCTCAAAACACTGGACGGAACTTGACCAATATAGTTCTTGGGCGAATCCCTTCATTTAAAGTGTTTTTCATGTTTGCGTAGTATAGAAAATAGCTTTAAGTGGAAAACATAGTTATATATTGGACCCGAATGATGCTCTTTCAAAGATCTGATTTCTGAAAGGACATGGTCAATTGTAACCAAATTTGTTCCACCTTATCGGGGTATTTTCTAAGTTTGCATGTTATCCAAGTAGGCAAAAGATGGGAATATAAATGACGTTTACATAGCTTAAAATCGGCTTCTAAAGAAAAACACATTTTATCCATACCAATAAGATCCAAAAAAAAAGTGTTACAAAAGTTTTAGGCTGGTCCCCTGTAAAAAGGCTTCAGGTTCGCATGTTTACCAAGAAGGCTGCCAACGGGAATAAAGTTCAATATTTAATTCTATGAGAAGACTCTCAAAAAATTTCTCTGAAATTGCTGAGCCAACTATTTTTATACATGGCGAGATTATTCCTTTGGTGATCTTCTGAAAAAAGACGTTTTTCAGGCTTAAACCGTACCAAAGATTATTGCAATCAGGAATGATAGTTCAACAACATCGGAACACATTTAAAAGATCTTCATGGACACAATATTCCTTAAGTTCTTTGGCTACAATTTTAAATATGCAACAGTATTGCTGAAATGTTTGACTCAACGTGGCCCGATTTGATGCAATTTTCAATGAAATTTACCATTTTGTCCACATTTCTGCTCAGTTTGCATGTTCCACTGTCAAATTTATTAATATTTTTAAATATCACAAAACTTGAGATTTTTAGCTTTCCGTTGGTATACAGATGTCCATATATAATTTTAAACATATCATATAAAGGAGTGGGTATTTTTTATTGACTTGTTCATTATGACATCGCACAAAATAACTGTGTTCTGCATCAAGATAAATAATAGTACAGCATAGTACAACATGGGATCCTTAGGGGAAAATATTTTTGCAGCTATTGATTGTAAGTCCTTAAATTTAACCATTCCTATTCCATGAACCCATGTGAGCGATACAGGCTCTTCTGAGCTTTTTGGTGCGATATGTTTTACTGTCTTGCAAGGTTCTTGTGTCCACGTGATGATTGTAGATATGGCTGTATTAGATTTCGCTCCTTTTATAATGATCAGCATTGAATTGGCACAAATTCGTTGCTAAGTATTATATTGAAATTCTAATTTGGAATTACTGAAAAAGTCTCTCTTCAGAGACTGTTAAATCTGAAAAAGTGCTTACCTACAACACATTTTCACATGAAATCTACAAGAAGTGTGACCGTTGTGTCGACAGGAGATGATCATGTGAAATAAATATGGTCAAAGCAGATATCGTAGCCAGGAAGAAGTCAGTTCGATATTTAAGGCAAGACACAAAAACTGCAACATAACAAAATAATCATTGAATAATGTAACCTGACTACTTTATACAATGATATTTTCT
>MJUU01065745.1:182143-198160 GCA_002080025.1 Modiolus philippinarum
TGGCTCTAGTAAATCGTCAACCAGTATAAAACTCGATAACCTTATATTTCGCACATGCGCAAATGGTATCGAGTATTTGAAAACGGGGTGAAAAACATTAATGTCTTTAATTTTGTTCGTCTTAGTTTATGAAGGAAATAAAGGTCAAGAACAGTTTTCAACTAAATCATCCCATTCAGACACGTAAATGTGTATTTTCTGCTTTCGATTTGAATTTTGAACTTGCATCTCTTTAAAAGTATTGTGACGTCAGAGACACAGACAGAAATGGAGGATAGAAATCCACCTTCTTTTGATTGAAAATTTAATTTTCTGTCATATTAAAATCGAACCAATGCAAGGCAGGTATATGGTTAATGTCATTTGACCTATATATAAGGCTTGGCCTTAATATTCGTAAATTTAACCCCTCGCTAGCGCTCTGGATCAAATTTGAATACGAAGGCCCACTCCATGGTTAAATTTCTAATAACCATATACCTGCCATGAATTATTTTATAAATGCTCGTTCCACGTCGGGAATATGATGTGACTGTGTTTCCATACGTGTGTTCTCGGATCTGTCGTTCGTCAAATGGATTACTATATTTAAACTGGTGTTTATTTTCTCGAGGGCAAAAATAAATCATAGTTTCAATGTTCGGGGTCGTCTTTCGGATGTTTGTTTTCGTGTAATTGAAAAATGTATTTAAAATGACCTAATGATTTTAAAGGTGTACTGTCTTCTAAAATTATAGGGATATAATCATCAAAGCTAAATGTATATCATCTGCAATATTCAAACAAAGGTTATATTGTAGAAAAAAGTGTTTAGATTCTTCCAGTCTAATGGGACCGTTTAACTTGAACAGGAAAACGTGTAAATTCATTTGATATCCTGAAGAGTTGTATACAGATTTTTGCCATATTTATGTAGAATATTTTCCCCAATATCATAAATAATTATTAAAGCTATAATAAAATGTTTGTTTTAACGTCGAAATTATCCAAAAGGCATTCTGAATAGAACATATTAAAATCAATAATTATACCTCCTGTAAGAAAGTTCTTTTATAGTAAAACAAAGTAAAGAAATGGCGTTGACCACACTGTTGCAAAAGTAAGCACTGCTGTTGTGAAGACTATTGATTTCTACGTCAATCATCACGTGAGGGAGGTGGAGTTTTGGTCTGACCGACAAATGGGTGGTACTTATCTACTTGATCACCTGTGCAATTGATGTAATCAAGTTTCTAATCATCATTTGAAATTACACAAAGAAAACAATGTCGTCTGCTACAGCGTTAAGATTTGTTTGTTTTTTTTCATTTCTTATTATGACATTTGTTTGTTGACTTTTCATACTGAACAGACCAGAACAGAATTTGATTAGTTCAATTAAAAACATTTTAAACAGAAAAGAAATATTTGTCAATTTAAATTAAAAAATAAATCATCAGTCAGTATAATAATAATATTAATGTTGTGTTTTACATTGACTATGGAAAATAGTAGCCGGGGTGATGGACAATAGTGCACTCCCCTTCGGGTCGTGCACTATTGTCCATCACCCTGGCTACTATTTTCGAATAGTCAATGTAAAACATAACATTATTATATAAACCTTCAACTTAAATGGGCCAATAGAAAGATAAATTTTATTGAAAAATAAGCACGGACATAATGTTTTATGGCAATTGATACAAGACATCGACGACATTTACATTTTTTTATCATTAGCCGACCCCATACATTTTAATCTTTACTTTCAGTTTTGCATATAATTAAACTTATATGGTGACCTGATTTTCTTTGATGCCACACTGACTTGGTTTGTGAATGAAAAAAAACATAGATTTTTCTTAAGGTAGTAGACCCGTTGTAACCCAAAAGTTTTCCACACACTCTAATTTTCTTTAAATTTGCAGTATTTCTGGAAAAGTTTTGAAAACTTACACCGTAAGATTTTTATTAATAGTGCACAGAAATACCCCTATCTTAGGAGCTTTAAATTCTGTTCAGTAATCATCACGAATCACTGTAGATGTAAAAAAAAATTGGCATAAAAAGGCTATAAATTGCCAAACTCCTTCATAGAAACTTGTAGACCTAACTATGAGAGAATAATCAGCAAGCATTAAGGGTTGATTTGCAGAAAAAAAGAAACATTGCTGGGGGTTCAGTTGGTCCGATTTAACGTGTAACCTATGGGAATTTCCATACAACGTAAATCCAACAGTGCCATCTACCGGTATTACATGGAGCCTATGTAGGGTATCAATAGAAAGGGCTACGAGTATTATATGGAGCCTATGTAGGGTATCAATAGAAAGGGTCATCCTTGCTCTTTTAAATGACACCAGAATTATTGCTCTCGGATTTTTGAGTCAAGAGTTAGACTGAAGAAGGGTACCCTTTACTCATTTTGAAATTTGATGGTCCGATTTTTAGCTTAAATTTTACCGGCAAAGGCAAATTGCGGTGCATTTCCGCGGAAAACTGCTAGTAGTAGCTTTATGATATTATTATATACTGAACGAGGACTATTTAGGCTATTTAGATTTGCGTGATAATTTATGGCCAGTGCAACTGTTATACTTGTAAAACAATTGTGTTGAAAAATAAGTCGCTCAAAAAAGTGTCGGAAAATGGCAAATGTATCACAGCTACCCAGATATTAAAACTCGGAATAAAAAAGTGCTAGTTTGAAAGACAATGTCCCATATAACACAGATATAAAAAACATTGGACCTTGGTGCTACAGTTTTTCTCTGTGGTGCCGAGTTTTCAGGTTAATTTTCGAAATTTTCCCTAAAATTATCAAAGTTTTCACGCAAAATTCAGCACTTTACAGAACAGAGACTCCTGGCCAAACGATAATTTCCGTCAGGAAAAAATCTATCTCTTAAAAGGCAATAATATTGTAAACAACGTGACAAACAGTCGGCGGAAAGTTCTGAAGACAAAGTGCAGAGTAATGGCAACTGAAAGTTCGGTACCACATTTTCCCACTAAAAATTTGACAGAATTTTTCTCACCGGGGAATTTCCCCCTTCCATTAAACGTATCTCCTTGTCGTATAAATAAACATACAGTACAGCCTTAATATTACATAGGCCTAAGAGATAATCTATATCCAATATATTTTAGGCAGAATTTCCTTTTTTTTCATGAGTCCGAAAGGTCACGGAACATGTAATTGATGAAAGAACGAATTGGCAAAGTCTAGCACTTTTAAACGTACAAATTATGACGAGAAAACGCTCACCAAACAACATCACAAGGATACAGAAACACTCAAAGTTCCACCTAAAGATAACATCCTACCTACTATGTACTGGTTTCCTAAACTTCACAAAAATCCCTACAAACATCGTTTCATTTCGGCTTCAAGTAATTGTTCTACCATAAATTTGTCCATCAATTAAACCAGTGCACTCACTTGTATAAAGGAGTTAGTCAAAAACTATTGTGAAAAAACATATCAAAACTCTGGTGTAAATTACTTTTGGAGTGTAAAAAATTCTATTGAAGTTTTAGATNCAGTTATGATTTTTCTACACTTTATACAACCCTTCCACATAATTTGATTAAATCCAAATTGGGTGAACTTATTAAATGGTCTTTTAAATTTTCGGGTCTTCAGTTTATTTGCTGCAACAAGAAGCACGGATTCTTCTCCAATATCTGTTACAACAATAATTGCTCTTGGACATGTGATGATATGATTAAGGCACTGAATCTCTTGCTAGACAACATTTATGTTCGTTTCGACACCATTGTTTATCATCAGGTCATTGGAATCCCCATGGGTACTAAGTGTGCACCTCTTATTGCAGATCTTTTTCTGTTTTGTTACGAAAGGAATTTCATGAAAAAACTACAAAATGGCACCATACCAAATAGTGATAAACTTATTTCTATTTTCAATGATAATAGCAGGTATATTATAACATATGTGTTATGGTCTCATGTTCATTTACTCCATATCCTTTCGTAAAATATCTAATACAGGAGTTTGTCTTTTATTGCAGTGTGGAGTTGGTAAAACAATTCCCCGTTGTATAGATTTATGCTCTTTATTTTTCTTAGATATGGTGTACTTGTACATGAGATAATATCTCATGTGTACACTTTTGTTCAATTACTATTATCTAAATTTACGTAAATTCTAAAACCTATGGATTAACTCCCTCCATCGTAGTTTTGTCCTTGGCTATATTTGATATCACTGATTATTTGGATTTCGTTTGGTTTTATGCATTTTAAAAATTTTTGAAATTATGGATTTCCTTTGTTTGGGTTATTGTGCTGCTGATGAGGAATTAATTTCCGAAATGGCCATACAGCTCATTAAAATTGTTGCAGTTGGAGTTAACATATGTGTTATGGTCTCATGTTCATTTACTCCATATCCTTTCGTAAAATATTGACAATATCCTTACTATTGACAATCCCCAGTTTTTAGCTTATGTTGACACCATTTACCCACAACAACTGAAACTTAATAAGGCAAACAATGATTCTAAATACTGCCTTTTTCTTGATCTGAGTATCATCATTGACTCTGGTAAAATAAAAACTAAAGTTTATGATAAAAGGGATGATTTTGATTTTACTATTACTAATTTCCCCTTTCTTTGACGGCGACGTTCCCATAGCTCCATCCTACGGGGTGTATATATCTCAGATTGTATGATTCGCTCGCATTTGTTCTACCCTTGATGATTTTAATGAGCGTAACCTTACTCTCACATCCAAACTTTTACAACAAGGTTACAGATTTCATAAATTATTAAATACTTTTAAGAAGTTTTACAGAAGGTATGAACATTTGATATCTAGATATGATGTGACTCGCAAACAGCTAATTACAAATGGCATTTCTCATCCTCGATTTTATGGAAATGTTGTTAAAAAAATGTCAAAAACTGATAAATAATCCAGAAAAACTGGGACGTAACGTAATAGTGGATATCGACGAGATATTCTGAACAAATCCGATAAATTGGCTTTGGATTCCAGTGACCTGAAGACTTTACATATATACTGGCCTCTCACTGATACTGCCGATGTCTACTGAAATACATGAAGACTCTTTACTAAACCCTTCGGGGAGTTTTGAGTTTGATTTTTCTTCCGTAGTGTGACAGTGTTTTGCCAGCAGACTAGATTCCTTGAGCTAGCCGGCAGTTTAGCGGCGAGCACTCTTTGACCCTTCTTTCAAAATTACGTTTTGTCATATGCTTTTGTCTGTTTCAAGATAGTGGTCATTGAGTTAGTAGTCTACCTGTATTGGGTTTTATTCGCATGTTTATGATACTATAGGGAAACGGGATAGAGAAAGGGGAGGTTTGGGTACCAATAAACCGGTTTAACCCTACCACTGGCTTTTGCTAGTGCTGGTACCAAGTCCGGCTATCCCGAGTTCCTATCGTTATTAATGTTTGTCTCTTGTTTTCATTATTGTTTTTCTGGTGCAGTTTGCGTGTGAATTGTGTCATGTGATTGTAGTTCTTGGCCATTGTAGGTGTTTGCATTATCCTGTTTTTGTAATTATAATGGGAAACGTCACAAATTACCTTGAAAGCCCCAGTCACGTGGTATTTTTGTGCTATTTGGCTTTTGGCGCACTGTTCATGTATAGCGTAAACAGATAATACGTTAAATTCACGGGTTCGGGATATAGGTCGTCGAAATCAGCGGTCAATAAGGCATGTTTTCCGTTTTTGAGAGTCTCGCTCTGCTAGACTTAACATTGTTGGTGAGTTTTCTTGGCTTTTGTGTACTTCGGGCACTCCAGTGATTAGATTTGCACCATAAAAATAATCCTAGATATTTTCTTTAAAAATCACCTGAACCCCTTACATTGCTAACTACACAGCTTCATTCAATTTCTTCTAGATGAAAATCCTAACAGTCAATTTTCACCAAAAAACTGGGAAATTAAAGGTCATCCACATATATGACTTATAGCAAATTTTTTATAAAAATTCACCGTACCATTTTTTCACAATGTTAGGAAAACTGCATAAAAAGTCTTAAAATTCCTTTATTACCTCCCTTCCCAAATATGTCATCTCCCCATACCCCAGGTCTACTACCTTAAATGGTCATATTCTGTCATTGTATCGATATCGTTGGATATAGACATCGCGTCAAATAATCAACTCTTTAAAACTGAGAGAGTCATCAAGAATTATTATGGAAACTTTACACTATTTTTCATGTTAAATCAAAGGGTGACCTTTTTCTTTATTTTTCAATGATAACATTTTTCAGTTAGGAAGCCGCAATGTGCTTTGTTGTACAAAAAGAAAGACTAATCATTGTTGCGTCAATACTTAACAGACTTTTAAAGAACAGATCAGTCATTAATGTGACACAGGTGTAGACAAAAAGTAACCCAAATGCGTTGGCCCGCCACTGGACAGACAATTGCAGGGGAAAATAGTTTAAAACCATTCGGTGTGAATGAGCACAGCAGTCATTCTTTTAACGATAAACAGACATTTTCAGTAACAATATTATGAATCTGGTATAGTCCATTTGGTGACTATGAAATTAGGGGGGAAAATTAATTAAAAATCTGGTCATTGATATTCCTTATTTTAAGCTATATCTATTTAAAGGGCTACTTCATACATATTAGGGTTGAATTTTACGAGTGGTTTTCTCTCCAAATAAAAAAGTTGTCCATTTCACTTAAGGGTAAAATTATGTCTGTATTCTGTGATGCCATAGTGGGAGTAGCAAAATCTATTTCAACAGCCAACATGTGCTTTGTGTTTATAAACAACGAGTCAGCTGACCACTAGTTGCATGTAGATAAAACTTAATTTACCAAATTTGGAAGTCATGTGTATATCTTACCTGTTCAGGTAAAATCAATACCATGATGAAAGTAACATCAGATTGTCACAATGTATTAGTATTGTACAATAAGGAAGATATATTAAAGTACATGTAAACTTTTAAATACATGTACCTTAGTCATTTTTATATGGTAGCATGAAAATGTACATCTTTATATGAAGGACATGAAACAATAGAATCATAACCATTTGGTCATGCAAATTTGATTGTAGAAATGAATAAAAACATTAAAATAAATTTTAAAGGAAAACTCTGATGAAATATCTTTTCAAGAAAAAATATATTTGTATAATTATTATTAAATTTAATTATAATTTGTACTCCAAATTTCTTCTCAATAAACTTTGTGTGATAAAAACAAAGTAGCATTGACATATTTAGATTCCAAGTGGCCAATAGCTTTTGTTTGTTATGAAAACAACAATCAAGTGATGAGAATGTTTATCTTTACATGCATGTGTTATTCACACATGTATTTAAGTGCGATGTAATAGAATTTGTATAACAATAGCCAGTAAAGGTCAGGTCAGGATGTTTAGTTCTATGGCACACTCCCATACTTGTATTCTTGAAAAAATACTATTGCAAGTAATGGACAAAATCTTTATTTTTGAGGGGAAAATATCATAAATATGTNAATTATGATCTTTGTAGGGTCAATTTAATACCCGATCCTTCATGTAGCTGTGGATACAGGCAGGAAGACTCCTATCATTTCTTCTTTTGTTGTCCAAAATATGATGAACAACGTAATATTCCTTTCAATAGTTTGAATTGGCTACCCGCTGACTTCTCTATTGGTCTAAAGCTTGTAACGTCAGAAAACAACGTATTAACAAATGAACAAAATGAGTGTGTCTTCAAAAATGTATTTGGTTACATAAAAAGTACCAAAAGATTCCTTGCAGTATAACAAGCCTTTGTAATACGTAATGTATGCATTGCCCCACAGACATGAAAAAATAATGTTCTCTTTCTTTTCATTTAAAATCTTTTTTTTTTCCTCTTAGAATCTTTCATTTCTTCACCATTCCCATTGATTGATAGTGATAAGATATTATTTATAAGATAATATTGTATAATAAGTATGTATAATTATTGTAAAAATTGTATAAAAGGAGAGGACTTCATAAGTTTGTTTAACTTGCAATTGTGTCCAATCCTTTTTGTATATTACACAAATAAAATAAGTTTAAACTTAACTCCTTCAGCCCGTTCTGAAACCCACTGTTATTGAAAAAAGGACTTTTTCATATCAAAAAATGGGTGTACAAATATTTCCCAAAAATGCAATTTTTTATGCCCATCATGTACAAGAACAATTTAAGAGATAATTTCAGTGATTTTTAAAGGATAATTTAAATTTTTGGAAACAAACAGCCCTTAAATATCTTAGACATTCTAAACAAAAAAAAATTCATATTTATGACCAAGAGTATATTGTGTGTTAGATAGAGATGACATATAAAAAACAAAAGCAAGAAGGAACGTTATGAATATCTCATGTAAATCATTCATGTGAAGTGTTCTTGTAACCATTCTTATGTTGCTAACCGTCGTTAAACTTCGATCTTACATATAAATCGCTCCTGTTACGCAGTTGTACTGCGTCTGAGTATATTTATTGTAATTATATTTATGTTCCCCTTTATGGGGTTAATTTTGCTTAATAAAATCTTGAATCGTGAATCTATTATCGGCCTGCAGGACCACTAGCCCGCACAACTTCTAGTTGGATTTTCTTTTTTGAAGCTCTTCGTTTATTTCTCTCAGCTGTTGCTTTTATCTTCTATTGACCAACGCCAAAATTTTCATTTTCATCCAAGCCATTGCCTCTTATTTCGACACTTTGGATGTCTGTACTAAACAATCCAAGGGCTATATAAACCCATTGAGATTTTATCGAATGCTTTTTTGGTAAGTTTTACTTCACAAATCCCCCCTTTTAAGGCGGCTTACTTGAAATAACATCTTTTACTTGATCTCTCGTGTGTATGGAACTGTAATTGGGTGGACGGTATTGGGTGGTTCAATTTCTACAAATTGTTAAGCAAGCAGAAGATTACCATACTAAACTTTGAAATGTTGAGATAACGATAAAAATCACAATGCAACTTCAAAAGTCAAAAATATGAAAAGTTGCATTTTGTGATTTTCATTATGAAAACATATGGCTACTTCAAAGTTAAAGGTCACAACAATCCATAAAATTTATACATGTTAAAGCATTTTCAAATTTACAAGCGATACTTTAAAAGATATTTTTTTCAAAGACACCTTAGTTGATTCAACAAAGTGACAACATGTACATTTCCGTTCCGTTCAAATTCGCAGCTACTTATTTTCGCGATTTTATATTTTTGTTAAATTGCATTTATATAATGATTAAAGAAATTCGCTACAATTTATTTTCGTGGTATTTTCTGTATCTCGAAGATCGCGAAAATTAGTTGGTTTACAGTATACACTTTATTAGATGGATACAAGAAAATGCTTTATTTTTGGATTTTGTCACGTGGTTGTAGTAGTTTGAAAATTGACTATGACTGGATATTTACAAAGACTTTGATGAATCTTTCAGTTCAAACATATTTTCTATTAATACCGTGAGAATAACTTAATAATTTCTTGTGAAATTACATGTATGATTACTTTAGCATAAAAACCGTACCACCTGATCATATATATTCCTCAGTCACATGATATGGAATGAACAGTACGTGTAAAATTAGACGAACCGACACTTCAGGAATTAACAGAAGGTAGTAAATATAAAAATACAGTAAGCTCGATTTTCAAACTTCTACTGTGTAATATGTTTACTTTAATCTGCAGTATTACTTCAGTAATTGAGTTAAAATATTCAATGCAAAGTAATGTCAACCTAAATGTTTATTACGCTTTTTGACTATTTCTATTGTTCCGTTTCCGTCACATGGGGCATCATATCAACACTTAAGTGGGCAACGAAAATATGTGAACAACGAATGAAAATAAACCAAATCTACATGGAAACAAAATAATCGTAAAACGAAAACATTTACAGTTAGATTAACATAAGAGTATGTTACTCCACTTAGAGTATAATACAGCTTTCATCTTTTTGTTTTTTTTTTATTTTTGATTTTTGGTTTTTTTTTAATAAATTTCAACAATAGGCTAAAAATTATATTTTTTATATTCGACAAAGAAAGAAATGTCTGAAACATTTGATGCTTAATAACCTTATTCTCATCAGTTGGTGCTGGGTTTTGTTTCTACATTCGCATATGCACAAACTAAATCCACAGTAACTTTTGGTATTTTGTTATTTTTTACTTTCTACAAAGAAAAACAAGCAACCCAACCATCAACTTCATTTTGAGATTGAATACATAATGCAGATTTGCTTATCTTTTTATACCACCATTAACAATTTACAAAATGAAAAAAAAAATAAAAGAATGTCTAAATACGTCATAACATACGTAATGATTTTTGCTTACGGATTATTAGATATATTAAATCAATACATAAATGAATTCAAATTGTAATTTCAGTTTGATATCTCAGGTGTAGATTTCGTAGATAAAAACCTTAATTTCGTGTTCTTGACATATATATTTGTGTAAATGGTTTATTGTCGGGGTTATATAAGGAACAAAATACTGAAGTTACTGTAAATTAAGTTTCTGGGTATAGCAAATTTCGCTATGAAAAAACAGCAACGCGTCTGAAAATTTCATTCAGTATCATGGCTTTCTTGTCAAGTTTCGTGTCCAGAGTTATCAACACTGTAATCCTGTCCATGTCCTTCATCAAAGACTATTGTTTATGTCATATTTGCAGTTTTGGTGCAAAGGTGATTTTTTTGAGAAATTAAAACTTAAGAATTAAAAAATCTGTCATTTTTTCATAAATTGTATAAACATTTATTTATTAAAAAAGCAATGTGTAAAAATTTCGATAAGTGTTCAAATACGTTTTTGAAGATATTTATAGAAACACAGAAATGCACGTTATATCTGCGTTTCCTTTGATATTCAGTATAGTAACGTGACCTACCTCTGTAAGCTCAAAATTGTCCATTCATTTGCTTTTACATCATCAAAGATAACATATAAAGGGGCAATTTCTACATCTGTCCGTTGCAGAATGGTCATAGAACGTGCATCTTTGTATTTTAAGGGGTATGAGACTCAAAACAATTGTAATGCTTACCCTTACCGAGCACCTGATGATACCTCAAGTTTTAGTAGGGTTCTCACTGCAAGTTTTGTGGCGTTCTTGTGCATTTTAGATTATTTGTTTTGGCTTTGTCGTGCTGTCCCAATTCGGACTGAATATTAATTGCCATGTTTGTGAATTCGTGATTTTTGAATTCCACTTCTCATTTTTGTTTTGGTATTCGTTTGCCGATATAACAACCTTGCCTTTTTGCTTAGAGAACAACACCTGCAACCAGTTTTGAAAATTCATGCAAGAATTTTTATTTATATGAAATGTCATTTGTTAACTGTTCCATGTAAGTACTGAAAAGTCAAAACCATCCCCAGAACAAAACCATCCCCAGAAATTCCGGACAACTTTGTCCAGTAAGAGTTGTCCTTCTTGAACTTCGTGTATCGTAACTCAGGTAATACAAATGATCAAGAAAAGCCTAGGGATAATTACATAATAACATATTGACACCTGTTGATATTTTGATTATAGGTACAACTTGAGAGTAATTATATGGCTTGTATGTAAAAACAATAATTTATTCATAATTGTTTTAATAAGTTAATATAGTACAGTAATATACAAACATGTTATACAGTTCACATTTAAAAAATCGTGACACAATAAAGACATGTTTAAATTTATACATGTGAAAATAAATTAAATCTATACTTCTTAAAATTTATATTTCTTAAAATAGATAAAATTTATACATGTCAAAATAGATAAAATGTATACTTGTTAAAATTTATACATGTTAAAATAGATAAAATTTATACTTGTTAAAATTTATACATGTTAAATTTGCATGACCTTTTAAAAATATGCAAAGTCTAAAAAAACATGTTTTGTTATGTTTTGTTAATCTATTTTTAAAATGCAAAGTAACAACAAAAAGAACATCGGTCACACAACATGACTTTTTATTTTTCAGACATAAATTTCGAAATCTATGAATTGTTAACAATTTTTTTCTTTACTTTTTACACTTTTTAAAAGACTAAGAAGCTTTTCTTTCTTGCGAAGTTTTGTCTTGATTCCAAGTTTGCTAAGTTGGGTCTTTAATTCATCAACGCATAATTCATCTTCGGTTTCACATGGTTCAAGACTATCGGCAAATCTTTCCGAAGTTTTGGCTATTTCATCATTAATTCGACATTTTTTTGCAGATCTCTGACGGTATATTTCGTCATCCCAGTACCTATCTGATTTTTTAATGTATTCTCTTTTTTCTCTGTCACACCCGCTTGAATGTAAAAATTCAACACGTTTTCGTATTTTCAATGCGTCAAGACAAGCGTCATATTTATTGCTTTTTGATTGATGAAATCTCTTAACATCGTCATTTATTTTCTCAACACCCTGTCCACTGAATTTTACAAGTTTTCCATAGCGTACAATAAAAAAAGGAACATGATAGGCCAAACAATATATATAGGGTGTAACATTGACGCATTGATCCAAGTCGGAGGAAAGAAGAAACCCATGTAGAGCACATATCAAATACCCTTTCTATGCTTACTATCTCTGAATTAACATCATGCCTAAGAAATGTATATAGTTTTGAAAAATCATCCCACAACTTGACTGTCTGATCATGCGTTTTATGATGTATAATAAAACACAATTTCGAGGGCAATTTGGTTAACAATTTTTTGTAATCAGATCCCGATAATGAGGTCCAATCGATTTCCCCTTTAGAGCCTTTTTGCAAAACGAAACACCACATTCACGAATTTTGTCTACCAAGTCAGCAACTTTGTTTGTTTTTTCGCCGAGCACTTTACTTTTGTCGTCTATTGACTTAGCATCGTCTATGAGGTTTGCCAAAAGTTTGTCACAAATGCGCAAAAGGAGATGCAACTCGTCAGGGACGACATAATCTGGGTCTATGTCAATTAAAGAGCGGTATTTCATACCATGCAACTTTGATTTAACATCGTCTTGCATATTTCTGGATGTTCTAACCATAGGATAAGTCTGGTAAAAATCAAAAGGTTTGGTCAAATCTACCCTTTCATCTTTATGAATTTTACACCAAGGACAGGAGTATGTACTAAGCGAATTGCCTAACCCGAGAATTATTTGTAAATACTTCATATCACCACCAAATAAACACCGAATGGGAAATCCTTTGCCATTGACCAGTACTTCCTTCGTATTAATCAAATCATTTATTTCGGCAAATACAGGTTTACACGCGTCTCTAAGATGCTCAAAGCTTTCTTTGCAATTTACAATGCAAAAAACATTTTGGTCAAGTGACGACAAAGAAACATTTTCGTAATTTACTACAGAAAATGACATCACAATAAAATTTGATATGCGGCTCTCTTTTGAACCGTCCCCTGAAATTTTTACAGTAAGTTCATGGGGTTCACTATCACAGGTAAAATTAGTCTTGATATACCTAATCAATTCTTCCTTAATAGAAATATATGCACCGGGTATATTTCCTGCTGTCCTTTTGAAATCAAAAAGATTATGTATTTCTTCACGACATTGACTTATTTGTGTTTTTCTAGGTAACGCCTGATCAAACATTGATAATTCATGATAAGCATTGTCACTTACACCAAAATTGTCTAAAGCAAATGACAAGTCGCGTATTTTTTGTTTTTCGTTTTGGTCTAAATCGTGATAATTGCACTTTTTATTCTCATTACATAAATTGATTTTAAAATCCCGACCCGTTTCAGTACTGACATTAAGAGATTTGGGTAACAGACCATAAGACTGGGCAAACCACAATGCAGATAGTGTTTTAGATTTAAATTCTTCAAGTTTTCTCTTCTGATTGCGACTAGAATATTCATCAATGTGTTTGCCTGAATTTGGAGGCACAACTTTTTTTTCTAAACTTTTAACATGATGAAGGATAAAATTCAGATCGTTTTCTGCTTTTTCATTATTTTCTTCCAAAAACATATTTTCAAGGTTCTTTTTAATATTTGGTACATACTTTATTTTTGTTAGACACAATAGCTGATTAAAGTTCATATTCAACGATTTACTTCGACCTTTCTTGTAATATATACGCATATGCAGTGACAGTATAAGACGTTTAAACTGTAATTAAATTCTTTTTGTTAATTACAATTAATCTTCATCTTATTAATTTAATTTCCTTTTTTTTAAAATCTCAAACGAATTAAAAGTTCGACAAATGAGAACCTTTCATATTTCATAAATGAAAAATTTATCGCTTAATTATTTTTATAATAATTTTAATAATAGTCCCCTTTTTTTATCAATTGAAACATTTCTAAAAAGATTGATAATTGAGAGCGTTTGTAATTATTTCTGAATTATAACTGTTATCACTTAATTACTTTTATAATAATTTATATAATTATCCTTTTATTTAATCATTTGCAAAATTATTAATGTTCGATAAATGAGAACGTTTACAATTATTTTATATTTTTATAACTTTTATAACTAAATTATTTTTTAAAGAAAAAAGTTAAATTAAAACACTTTTTAATCNAAAAAAAATATAAAGTTAGAACATTGTTAAAATTTAAAATATGCCATGAATTATCTTAAATTGAACAGATCTAATGCAAGTTAAAATTTTAACTTAAACTACATATTAAAATCTAAACATTATGTCAGTGATTATTACAAATTAAACACATCTATTGCTGATATTATAATCAGCCTTTCAGCAGGCAAAGTCTTCTGTACCACAGATCCAGATTCATCAATTATGAATTTTTTCTTCAAGTGAATACGGTGTTTTATACGAATAGGAAATGAAAGCTGAACACCTGTTTAGGTAGACACACAGAAATCCGTACCGATGCGCTGGGGTCAGCGTTACGGAATGCTACGACACCTCCTTCCCGTCCTTCTATGACGGGTGTGTACATACGTTACACGTCACTTCGTGGCGGTTCTCCTAGAGAGGAGGTTAAGATAGCATACAGTACAGTTCCTCTCTTATTAATATTGTAATACCATCCACTCTCTAATGGAAGCTTATCGAAATCCGATTCACAGACAAGCTGGTTTGTTGATAATCCAAAGCAAAAGCGAAAAATATCAGCATCAAATGCAATAGAAATGTAGTTATTTCGAGACCGTAATCATTGGCTGCATGTTGCAAGCGATCTTCTGATATGCTAGGATTGATATATGAATGTCTTATATGTGGCGGTATATGATATGAGGGCTCCCATGTACAACTAGACAAGTGGTAGTTTTTCCATTTAATCAAGTACTGTGTGCCCTGAAAAAAAATGCAATAATTACTATAAATAATTTCAACCTGAATTTAAACTATAATATGTATAAAGACTGAAAATATTTTAATACATAGAAGATGAATTTTCTTTATATTTGTGATTCTCTGTTTCAATTCTAAAATTTATGAAAAACAACTATCTATCTGGGACAAATATAACATTTTATTAACACGATGTCTATATCCTGTTATTTGCGTTAATTGTCAGTTACAATGGTTTCACATAAATTAATCTGTTTTCACACTAATTGATCTGTTGACCCGATGAAAGGTTAAATTCGAATGTATGATGATTGATTGCAACGCCGGAAATGTCATGCTACATGTTAGCAAGGGAAAATCTTGCTACGTTTACTGGTGAATCAAAATTGTTCTTAATTAAATATTAGCCTAGAAAAATATTTATCTGAATTGCCATGTTTTCAAAATAGACAAATATTTACAGAATTTCGTTTAAGCGACCATAATCTACAAATAGGGACTGGTCATTATAAAAATATTTCCCGTCAACACAGATAATGTAAGACATGTACAGTAATGGAGGATGAAAACCATTTTCTGCTACATTGTAAAATAAATGAACAGAATAGGACACATTTTTTTAACTAAAACATCAAAACTTATTATAATATTTCCCTGAATTCTGCATGAAATTTAAAACTGTTTTCAGAGAAGGGATGTTCCACCGAGCCCCCCCCCCCCCCCCCCCCCCC
>MJUU01065748.1:8055-35694 GCA_002080025.1 Modiolus philippinarum
GATGGTCAGGGTTAGGTTTTATGTTTAACTAGGTGGGTTAGTTAAGGTCACGAAGGGTTACGTTAGGGATTATAAGTTTAAAAACTAAATACCTTCCAGCGTCCCACCACTTTCACACCGCTACATTACCTTTGCGGTGCTCTACGTTCAAGACGCTGGAAGACGGAGCTGAAGACATGCAAAATAAAAGGGATATCTGCGAAATGGTCGGGTTTAAAGCGTAAAGCCAACTACAAATATATAAAAGGAACGGGTTAAGATATCCATGTCTGTAAACGGGGTGACAGTAATTACAAACAGAAATAGCTTTCAAAAACTGATAATTGACCAATCAAGGCGATCGATAATTTCGGAGGGAAGTTTGGGAGGAACTTTAACATAGACCCTATGGATCCAAAGTGACGTGATTCACTACTGCAGTAATATAGAAATCTGAAAATAAGTCCGGTCCATCATTTTAAAACTCAAAGAATAAAAATGTTTCATTTGTAAAGCGTAGAACTGCATTGCAAAAATTGGGAATCGTTTAATATTTTCAAAATACGCACTTGTTTTCCATATTTAAAACGCTGTTACTTTCATTGATATCATTTTCATTTGTTTTGTGAACACCCGAGTAAATTATGATTATTTTTGGGAGTACAATAACCAACTATAGCATAAATCAGAGTCAACTTTACCCCACTACACAATAAACTATAGCATATTAATTACATTTTTAAGCATCAATCGTTCAGTAAGCTCTTTGTTTGCACAACATTGAGCATTTATTTACATTATTGTACTCTTTTCACAAATCGAATATTAAAATAGCCGTTTGGTGGTGATTAGCAAACGAAATATGAAGTTTTATGTCCGATCGCACTATTATTAAAATTCATCATAGTAAACTATCGCTCCTCTTGAGTTTTCATGCAAGAAAACTGTAGCCCTCGTGCAAGTAAACTTTCGCTCTCAAGACAGAACCCTATCGCATTTACTGGAATTTTCAGCTGTAACGATATGATGCGGCTTGACAACGATGTACCTAGGTTGCTAAATGCGAAAGACATGTTTTGTTAAAAGAACAGATGTTTTAATAATGAAATTATTACCTAAAATCATAAGTAGGTACAATGCCTTTAAAATATGTCAAATTTTATATTATTCTAATATAAAGGTATTTTGTAATCATAACAATACTCATGAATTATATATATATACGTCAAATACTAATTTCTGTTAGAAAAAAATGTATTTTCAACCTAAATGCCACATTTTTCGTCTAACTGATTGTTTATTTTCCCATAATACATCTGGAACACACAAGTCAAATTCGCAGGGAATGCAAGTCAACCGTTTTCCCTTTCGCACTTTCATGATAGTGTTACTTTTGTAATCAATTGGTGCTCTGCGTCCGTCGTAAACTTCTCATTCAAAGATCTTCTCTGAACCCACTGGGCCAATTGGAACAAAACTTGGTCACAACAGTCCTTGCATGGTCCCCTTTAAAAATTGTAACCGACAGCTCACTTCTTCGTCATGCGTGAATGATTGACAGGCACAGAATTGTCTCATTCATGGACTCAATGGGTTTGTAATTATTGAACCGGCTTTGTGTATTAATCGGACAAAAAGGCAACATTGTCATTTTCAGTTGCATAAATAACGGACTAAAAGCAAAAATATCGGACATTAAGCAAAATTGTCATTCTCATTTGCATAAATAACGGACTAAAAGCAAAAATTTCGGACATTCATCAAAATAGTCGGACAAGAAGCAAATCGGACAAAAAGCGTCGGACAAAACGCAAAACTTTCGGACATTAAGCAAAATTGTCGGACAAAAAGCAAATCGGACAAAAAGCGTCGGACTAAACGCAAAAGTTTCGGACATTAAGCAAAATTATCGGACAAAAAGAAAAATCGGACAACAAGCAAATTTCGGACAAAAAGCACTGTATCATACGGCGAAAAATAGGTATGAACGTAAACTAATTATCAAAGCAAAACTTTTACAACATTGGTACAGTTTTCATAAGTTGTTGAATACCTTTAAGAAGTTTTATTACAGATATGAATATTTAATATCTAACTATGGCGTTACCCGCAAACAGCTTATTACTAAGTGCATTTCTAATCCTCGTTTTACGGTATTGTTGTTAAAAAATGCCAGAAACTGATTAAAAATCAAGAAAAGCTTGGACGTAACTTACATTCTTTGCGTAATCGGGGATATTGACAAGATACTCTGCTTGCATCCGTTAAATTACCTTTGAGATCTGGTGACCTGAAAATTTTGCATACATACTGGCCTCTCACTGATACTGCCGATGTCTACTGAAATATATGATGATTCTTGACCAAATCCTGCGGGAAGTTTTTAGTTTGAATTTTCTTTCGTCGTGCGACAGTGTTTTACCAGCAGACTAAGCTCCTTTAGCTAGCCGACAGGTTAGCGTCGAGCACCATTTGACCCATCTTTCAAAATTACGTATCGTCATATTCTCCCCTTTTAAGATTGTGGTCATGGGGTAAGTAGTCTACCTGTATTGAGTTTTATTCGTATTTTTACTAACTATGGGGAAATGGGACAGATAAAGGGGAGGTTTGGGTACCGGCTGTCCCGAGTTCAAATCGCTGTTTACGTTTGTTTCTTGTCTTATTTGTGTTTTTAATGTGTAGCTCCCTAGCAGATTGCTGCATTTAATTCTAATTTCAGCCATTGTAGGTGTTTCCTGTTGTCCCTTTTATTTCATGCAGTTTGCTTGATTTTCTTATTGGTAATATAATTTCCACATTCGGAGGTGCTATTGATCAACAGCAATTAATGTGGATATGTGCTCCTCTACTAGCGGACTTGTTCTTATACGAGTCTGAATTTCGTCAGGGGCTCGTGAAAGCTCATAAAGTTAAGGATGTTAGATTTTTCAGTCTCGTATACAGATACATTGATGATGTTTTTTCATGATTAAAACATCTCTTGATAAACGGATTCCATCAATATATCCTCCAGAAATAGAGATAAAGGAAACAACAGAAACCGCTAGATCTACATTTTTTTTTAAATTTTGACTTGCGTCTCGAATTTGACGAATGGTCATCTCAGTACTAAAATGTACCACAATAGAGACGAAACAACGGCAGTAAATTACCGAAGGAACAAAGCATAATATTACATAAAGTCCAGAGACAAGGCAAAAGCAAGAACACCAGAAGACGGAAAACCAAAGACACCACATGCCCACAAAACACACGAACATTACATAAACAACACAAAAAACTAAAGCACTAACAGTGTGAACTCTCAAAAACAGAGTGACACCAGGTACCCCGGAAGGGTAAGCATGTCCTGCTCTGTATACAGCACCCGTCACACTGTCAGATAAAGTCAATCCGGTAATGTTAAATCCGGGAAGACGTGAATCTAGCTGAAAATGTCAGTTTTAATTGTGACACTGACATTTCCTATCGATCTATGATGTCGTGGTGACGGCCATAGCATTTCTGAAGGGACGAAAGTAACAACGGCTGAACGAATTCATTCTCAAAATTATCAATCTCTGTACTATAGACCGTAATATGCAAAATTCTTTAGCTTACGGAGTATATGATTAACAGTGGATTCGTTACTTGTAAGCTAGTACCGATTATGTAGACTCTAAATCTAGTTATATCTGTGGTCGTCCTCTACTTTTCCCAGTATTTTCTTAATAAAATATGTAACCTCATTGCCTTTTGATATCTTAAATGGTTCCATGATATCGGGATAAAAATCTTGTTCTTTAATGTGAGTCTCATGGGTTTGAGCGGGAAACGGGATGGGCTTTTTTTTAAGTTGACGGCAAAAAATTTTGCGGGAGTTTTGGAAAGGGAAACCAATTGTGACATCCATTAATAAGATACTTTGGTACTAAGATACTTTGCTTATTGATATTTTATGAGATTTTTTTTTGTTCCACTCGCGACGATAGTCGCTGAAAGCGAGACATACGTAATACTCTCCGACGGCGGCAACGACGGCGTAAATTTTACTAAAACCTTATATATGTTTAAGCTGGTATCCAATATTCCTCCTAAACCACTGATTGAAATTTCTTGAAACTTATGCAGGAGTTTAATTACATATTGTAGATGAGCACTATGGATTTTGTTTATTAATACTTCTTTTTTTCCAGATTTTTTACATGTTTTGGCTCAATGCAAACCCTATGGTGACCACCTGGTAGCCACCACTCCTCCAGAACCACAAATTTGAATTTCACGAAAGTTATGCAGTAGCTTTATTACATATTGTAGATGTGCACTTTAGATTTTGTTTTCCCAATAATTCCTTTTTGCCGGATTTTGGGCGGGTTTTGGACTTTGTTACTTTAGCTCAATGCAAACCATATGTTGACAATCTGGTATCCACTACTCCTCCTAAACCACCTATTGGAATTTCATGAGCTTCATTGCATAATGTACATATTGTACATGTACACTATGCATTTTGTTTATCAATAATTTCTTTTTTCCAGATTTTTGACAAGTTTTGGACTTCAACATTTTAGCTCAATGCAAACCGTATGGTGACCATCTGGTATCAACTAATCCTGTTAAACTATCGACTGGAATTTCATGAAATTTATGCAGGAGCTTAATTACATATTGTAGATGTGCGCTTTTTATTTTGTTTATCAATAATTCCTTTTTCCAGACTTTGACATGTTTTGGACTTTGTCATTTTAGCTCAATGCAAACCTTATGGTGACCGTCATTGTAGCTGTTAGCTGTTAACCTGTTTTTTTAATTGTATTCACTACTCCTGTTAAACCACTGATTGGAATTTCATGAACTTATACAGGATTTTAATTATATATTGTAGATGTGCACTATACATTTTGTTTTCCAATAATTCCTTTTTTATCCAGATATTTAAAAAAAGAGGTGGGCGTGGATATCATTTGCCCAATAGGCCACAGTTACTCTAGTTTAATCTAGTTTAATCTATATTGCCATCTTTGAGTCAGGGATAATACACACACATATAATATATATTATTACCAAATTTACTCTACATTCTGACAATGTCTCGTATGTACAATGTACAATGTACCTTAAATAGGAATAATTGTTATCGATTCTTACAAATTCTATGATGAAGTTTGTATTGCATTCGTATATATTCGATTTTCTGATCTTGTGTTCAGTATCTCTACTGACATTATCCTCTCAGCTTGTCCCCTTAGGATTATTTACAGAGGATTTGACTGTTACACTTACGTTGTTGGTACTTTTTATAACTTTTTTGTTCCTGTTGAAACTTTACAACATGCCTTTACCGACTTCAATTGTAACCACGTGTATTAATTTTTATTTTTTCAGATCACAGCAATAGTGCACCAGCTTCAGGTAGGACGTTATGTTATTTTGCGTCATTTATCAAATATTTTTTTTTATTTGCATGTCTTCACTTCTGGAAACTCAAACGACATAAAACCACAGGACATTTTCTTGAGCTTGCTGTAAATGGTTTTGTCACGCCTTGTCGAACAATTGGACTATGTTCATTTGATGATGTTTTTTTAAATAAGAAAAATGCTATAGTCCTGTTAAATATTTACAGAAAACTTTTGGTTTTACATGTGGCAAAACAATAATTACGAGACAATTATCACATTTATGTCATTTAAAATCGTGCCGAAACTATTGATATGTCACAATTTCAAATTCCTTAGGTAAAATAAAGAATACTTTCAATTTTGTGATAAAATCCTACAAGTGAGACATAATTGTTGTCGAAATGCGCATATGCAAAAAACTTTGATTTATAGTAAATTCTGTGATTTGTCACTTTATTACCATAGATTATAATAAATAAGAAATATTAATCGTTAAATATAACTCTGTTTTGAAAATTTTAATTTGTGATTCGTTATAAATAATGCTGGTTCCAGTGTATTCTTATTATTCTTGTTCGTTAAAGAAATGTGCAATTTTTTTGTTTTCGCACCCTTGTTTTTTTTTATTCCGTAAACTGATAACAATGTGTATATAGCCTCGACATGACTGCGCAGTTATGTTTCAGTCAAAACTACGAAAAATTTTAATTGCAAAAATGTCATTAATGACAAACATATTTTATTATGAAAAAAAGCCAATCAAAGATTGCGACCCCCCCTACCCCTTTTTGGACCCCCTCCCCTTGTAAAAAAAAGACAAGTGTTTTTGAAACTAAATTAATCATCGTAACTGTAAAACACCAAAAAGATATGGTTGCTAGGTAGAATTCCAAAAAATAATGGGTCTTTGAGAGTTTCAGGAACTTTACCAAAATTAGAACCGAAGATTTTGCAACCTGGCTGTTGAAAATCATCATTTTTACTGTAAGGAATTGAAAGAGATATGGTTGCTAGGTAGAATTCCAAAAAAAAAAAATGAGTCTTTGAGAGTTTCAGGAAATTTACCAAACTTAGAATCAAAAGTTTTTGTAATCTGACAATGGAAAATGATCACTGATACTATAAGGCATCAAAAAAGATATGGTTGCGAGGTAAAATTACAAAAAGAAATCAGTCTTTGAGATTTTCAGAAAAATTACCAAAATTAAAATCAGTCTTTTTCACTCTGATTATTGAAAATGATCTTCAGTACTGTAAGGAATTGAAAAAGATATGGTTGCTAGGTAGAATTCCAAAAAATAGTAGGTCTTTGAGAGTTTCAGGAAATTTACCATAATTAGAATCAAAGATTTTTGCAATCTGACTATTGAACATCATCATTGAAACTATAAGGCATCGAAAAAGATATGGTTGCTAGGTAAAATTCCAAAAAGTTATTGGTCTTTGAGAGTTTCAGGAAATTTTCCAAAATTAGAATCATTGATTCTTGCAACCTGACAGTTGAAATTCATCCTTATAACTCTAAATAATTGAAAAAGATATGGTTGCTAGGTAGAATTCCAAAAAATAATGGGTCTTTGAGAGTTTCAAGAACTTTACCAAAATTAGAATAAAAGGTTTTTGCAATCCGATCATTGAAAATGATTATTAAATCTTAAAGGCATAAAAAAATATGGTTGCTAGGTAAAATTACCAAAAAATAATGGGTCTTTGAGAGTTTCAGGAAATTTACCAAAATTAGAATCAAAGATTCTTTCAATCTGACAGTTGAAATTCATCATTATAACTCTAAATAATTGAAAAAGATATGGTTGCTAGGTAGAATTCCAAAATATAATGGGTCTTTGAGAGTTTCAGGAACTTTACCAAAATTAGAATCAAGGTTTTTTGCAATCTGACCATTGAAAATGATAATTAAAATTATAAGGCATCAAAAAAGATATGGTTGCTAGGTAAAATTCCAAAAAATAATTGGTCTTTGAGAGTTTCAGGAAATTTACCAAAATTAGAATCATATTTTTGGAATCCTAGTGTTCATACTAGCTGATGACATTAAAATATTGCTTAATTATAAAAATTCATGTTGAAATTTAAAACATTATTAGTCTTTGACATTTTCAGGAAATTTACCAAATTTGGCACCGGGGTCTAAATTCCAAAAGCTTAGAGCGTATTCAAAGAGCAATTCCAATAATTCATCATGAAAATATAAACCACAAAATCGAAATTATACATAAAGTTCCAGTCGTTCTGATGAGTACTAATTGTTTAACATTTTTTGGCCCCTTAAGGGGTCATACCAAAAGTCCGCTATCATCAGTAAATGAGATTCATATAATCGAACTTGCATACAAAGTTTTAGGTTCCAAACATGAATACTTCAGAAGATTTCGCATATTACTGTATATCTCGAAATACATTTTCGCTCATTTTTCCGCCCTGAGGGCAAATTTCAAAATTCCGAAACCTTCGGCACAGACAACTTTTACAGTGTTACTTATACCATTATTACAAGGTTTCTGCGATTCAAGGTGTAAGAGGAGTTCCAGCGGAATCGATTTTTTCGTTTTTTGGACCCCCTAGAGGCCATGCCCTGAGGGGTCATACCAAAGTTCCGACACCCTCTGTGAAGTTGTTACATAATATGTGAGTCCATATCCGAGTTTCAACTTTCTAGCCCAAATAGCCTTGGAAATTTCTTCAATTATTGGATATCGCGAAAATTCGTTTTCGCCCATAATTTGCCCTTAGGGCGTTTGACCTAAATTCCGAATCCACAGTGCGCTACTTTTGATCATACTCTAGTATGGTGCCGTGTTTCAAATTTGTATCTCTTATAGTTCCAGAGCTATCGGGGAGCATTACAAACGCATACGGACGGACTGCATTACATAATCCCCCCGCTTTCGCTAAGCGGGGGGATAATTATATTGCCATTATATGCAGATGAGCAATAAATTCAATTTGAAAATGCTCACCTAGAAAATAAGACTTAGAGTCAAATGTCTTGTGATTGAGAATTCACTTCATTAGCTCACCTGGCTATGCAAGGGTGAGCTTTTGCCATCACTTTGCGTCCAGCGTCCGTCCGTCGTCTGTCCGTATGTCCGTCGTTAACTTTTTTTTTCAAAAATCTTCTCCTCTGAAACCATACGGCCAATTTAATCCAAACTTGGCATGTGTCATCACCAGGATATGTAGTTTGAAAAATTTGTTTCGTTAGACTGCGGACCAAACAATATGGCCGCTGTTACTAAAATAGAACATAGGGGTAAATTGCTGTTTTTGGCAAATAAGTCAAAGACCGTTGCAGATATCAAAAATTTGACTAGGTAAAATTGTTCAGAATGCTGAGATCTATCTGCCCTGCAATTTTGAAGAAAATTGGAAAATCTCTCGCAGAGTTACAGCCCTTTTTCTGTACAATAAAGTTTATGCATTTTTTATTTTTTATTTCAAAAACTATAACAGATAGAAGTAAAGTGTTTATTGGGAAAATGTCCAGCATATCAAGATCTATATACTCTGAAATTTTGAAGAAAATCCAAATGCCTATGTAGGAGTTATTGGCTGTTTTCACCCCCCAAAAAATTGAATGCCATATATAGTTATGGGTTATTTCCCTTTAATTTCTGTTTCAAATCTTCTATGGTTTACTTTTATCTTTTAAGTTTTAGAGAAATTCCCTGCTTTCACTTTATCAATTATTTGTTACATAATCAAGAGCAAAAAAAGTGTTTTTGTGCAAATTTTTATAATTTTTTTGCAAAAATACTTCCTTAATCTTTACTTATTTCACATTTTAATCAATTTTGTATATAAATGTATATTGTCCTGAAGTGAAGTTTGTCTGCCTACCATGTATATATCATGTCTTGTTAAATTATTAAAGAGCATTTTAGGCTTCATACATTGTTGACCTGGCTCTGCCATTGTAAGTTTATGTGATCACTGTGTCCATGGTTTGTCCATCGCAAACTTTTCAATCAAACATCTTCTTTGAAAAAGCTGGACCAATTGGAACCAAACTTGGTCACAATTGTCCTTAGGTGGTCCCCTAAAAATGTGTCCAGCAAGTCAACATCCAATCCAAGATGGCCGTCAGTGTGATTTTTGTCGAAAAATGGACCCCATATTCAAAGATCTTCTCTGAAACTACTGGGCTAATTGGAACTAAACTTGGTCAAAATGTTCCTTAGGTGGCCCCTTTTAAAAAAAATGCCTGACAAGTTGGTATCATATCCAAGATGGCCGCCAGCGGGGAACGCGGTTTTAACGTTGGACCCTATGGGAAAGCATTCAAAGATCTTCTTCTCTGAAACCACTGCGGCAATTGGAACCAAACTTGGTCACAATAGTCCTTTGGTGGTCCCGTTTAAAAATTGTGTCCGGCAAGTCTGCACTTCATCCAAGATGGCTGCCACCCGGGGAACTTTGTCGTAAATAGAACAATATTGCAAAAATCTTCTTCTCTGAAAATACTGGACCAATTGGGACCAAACTTAGTCACAATGGTCCTTAGAAGACCCCTTTTAAAAACGTGTTGGGCAAGTCCACATCATATCCAATTTGGCCGCCAGTGGGGAACGTGGTTTTAACATTGGACCATATAGGGAAACATATTCAAAAATCTTCTCAGAAAGTTCACGGCCAATTGGAATCATACTTGATAACAATGGTCCTTACTTGGTCCCCTTCATAAAATGTGTCCGGCATGTCTGCATAGCATCCAAGATGGCTGTCAGCGGGGAACATTATTTAACCTTGGAACCTATGGGAAATCATTCAAAGATCTCCTCTGAAAATCCTAAGCTAATTGGAACCAATGTGAGGCAAAAAGATCCTTAGATGGTCTTCTTCAAGAAAGGTGACAGTCGGTCTACGCCCCATCAAAAATAGCTGCCAACGGGGAACATAGTTTAATTTTGAATCGAATAACATCAATATCTATCAACAGAGTTGAAAATGAGATCCTTAAACGTTGGGATTATTTTGACATATTGTGTCAGTTATGGCCCAGGTGAGCGATACAGGCTCTTGAGAGCCTCTTGTTTTTAGTAATACAAGTGTGGACACAGAACTGCCTTTTGTCACCGTGTTTTAATGTTTAAAAGTCTGTTCAAATTTACACCTGTCACAAAAATTGAGAATTGAAAATTCAACTCACAGTAACTTCGATATTGTGTTCTTTATCACCACTGGGCCAATGCGCCTGCTGGTGGACTGTAATTCGTAATTCCCCGGGGTATTTAAAAACGCAGGCCCGAAAACCGATTTCAATTGAAAACTTATAATATATAAATTTCAGAAAATTATGTAAAAAAACTTACGATTATTTCCCTCTTGCATAGATCAGTTCTTCGCTCATTTTTGGCTCTCCTTTTAGATTCTACTGTTAATTTGTTCTCTATCGGCTTTTAAACGTTCCGTATTCCTCCCCCTTTGCCACTTTAATCGCCCCGCCCTTTATTTCGTTTGAAATCCTTGAGCGCTCCCTCAAAATTCTCACTAGAAACCGTAGTTTCCATTATTTATTTTATTTGTTTTCCGTCATTCACTTGTCTTTTATCAATTGCGAATGTGTATACGTCCGAATTTCCGGTTGTAAACAATCGAGTTATCATGGTTTTAGTTTCACTCGGCTTTTCGTTATAAACATGCAACTGATCCGCTTTACTCTTTTCCTCTGTTTGCCCAAGATTTGGATAGTTGAAGCATTTTTACCTTGATTACATTGTGTACTTATGAAAGATCGAAGAATTTCGTTAAAGAGCTTCGTTTTGGAACACGGCTTTTGTCCTACTACGAGCGAGTTCGAGCAACTACAAAAGTATTTAAAGATGAACAATAGTAAAACCTAACTCGCTATTGTTACCGGATATTTACGCACTGTTTTAATTAATTGCGCAAGGGCAATCTTTACTACGCATGTCTTGTCAATCTAGACAAGCATGCCACCTAAGAATAGTAGAACTAGAGTATAAGTGTGACATCACCGAGTGATCGTTCGATGGATTTCATTGGTCACTCCTTTCTCCAACCAGAATTTCCCTCTAAGGGACGAAAATTTACTAAACTAGAGTTTGTTGATCAAACTCGCTCTTAATAAGCACCCTCTTTTCAACTTGGGCGATTAATACGAGAAATACGGTATTACGGTTTATGGATTTCCAATTATTTTTATCTGCACTGAAGATCTAGAGACATAAAGTGT
Organism: Modiolus philippinarum; assembly: GCA_002080025.1. Taxonomy (NCBI): domain Eukaryota; kingdom Metazoa; phylum Mollusca; class Bivalvia; order Mytilida; family Modiolidae; genus Modiolus; species Modiolus philippinarum. Next base: position 19,633 of record MJUU01065748.1, read on the forward strand.
CGAAGTAAGTGAGAACCGAACCGTCAGTCTGAAAAGAACAATCCAAGGACAATGGCAACGTCGGAAAAAACGAAGAATCGAAGACATAACATTTTCACGGCACAGAAAAGAAAATGAAGACACGCACATATACAAAAATGAACAACACGGACCCAATAAAAACCATGGGTGAGATCAGGTGCACCGGTAGAGTAAGCATCTCCTGCTTCTTATAAGACACCCGCCGTGTTGAACATGTCAACTCCGGTAGTAAAGTCAAATCCGGTAGAGGAAAATCAAACTTTGGTGGCAAAGAGAAAGATCTCTTGTCATCTGGGAAACAGATATTTCATAGCGGTCCACAAGATCGTGATGTCGACCGTAAAACTTCTGTAGTGATGACCTCAAGTTATGGGCAACATACCCCTGCTTAAGTAGCCTATTTGTAAGCAACCGTTTCTACACATATACAGGAACTAAATTCACTGTAACTTCGGTATTTTGTTGTTTAACCCAATAGCATCCATACAAAATTTCGATTTCACGTTTATTACCTCTGATTGAATGATGCCACCTTTATTTACGTTTGTGGGGTCGAAACAACGAGAGTGTAAAGTTTGAATAAATAGCAATAATTAGATTCGTTCTGCTTTGTATTGAAATCCGCGTATTTGGTTGGTTACAAGTACTTCCGATCACTTCCGTAAGTGGGTTTTATCAGTCAGTAAAGCTACGCCAGCACGTGACTCCTTGACGACGACAAAAGTAAACAAAGACGGCTGAGTTATCTAGACAATGAAATGGTGCACCATCCACCATTTTCATCAAGAAAACTTGCATGAAACTTGCATTCTATATACGGAATGTAATTTATAAGTATTTAATGCATTTTTTGTAGTTTTATTGTCGTGTAAAAGCGTGGACCGGGCGCACATTTTTTACATGAAAAATGTGCTTCGGTCCACGCTTTTACACTCCAATAAAACAACAAAATATTGCATTCAGTTCTTAAATAAAGCCGAAGTTACTGTAAAATGAAATAAGCAGGATAACATGAAACACCTCGGATGGGCCGAAAAACACAGTCTCATGACACAATGTACCTAGAAACTGCACAAGAAAAACACAGTCACATGACACAATATAGGAACTGCAGAAGAAAAACACAGTCACATGATACAATGTACCTAGGAACTGCACAAGAAAAACATAGTCACATGACACAACTTACTTAGGAACTGCACAAGAAAAACACAGTTACATGACACAATGTACCTATGAACTGCACAAGAAAAACACAGTCTCATGACACAATGTACCTAGGAACTGCACAAGAAAAACACAGTCATATGACACAATGTACCTAGGAACTGCACAAGGAAAACACAGTCACATGATACAATGTACATAGGAACTGCACAAGAAAAACACAGTCACATGACACAATGTACCTAGGAACTGCACAAGAAAAACACAGTCACATGACACAATGTACCTAGGAACTGCACAAGAAAATCTCAGTCACATGACACAATGTACCTAGGAACAGCACAAGAAAAACACAGTCACATGATACAATATACCTAGATACTGCACAAGAAAAACACAGTCACGTGACACAATGTACCTAGGAACTGCACAAGAAAAACACAGTCACGTGACCCAATGTACCTAGGAACTGCACAAGAAAAACACAGTCACGTGACACAATGTACCTAGGAACTGCACAAGAAAAACACAGTCACATGACACAATGTACCTAGGAACTGCACAAAAGAAAATACAGTCACATGACACAATGTACCTAGGAACTGCAAAAGAAAAACACAGTCACATGACACAATGTACCTAGGAACTGCACAAGAAAAACACAGTCACATGACACAATGTACCTAGGAACTGTACAAGAAAAACAATAAATAAAAGACAAACGTGAATAACGATAGGAACTCGGGACAGCCGGACTTTCTGGGAAGCCATTTTGACAGTTTATTTCTCATCAGTGCAGATAAAATCAAAACGCTGGAAATAAAGCAATCGAAAGGTGTACAAAAAGTGATAAAAATGTTATTTCTAGGGTAAACATGTATACGGGTTATCCATACCGTTGTCTGTCAAGTTATTTATAGTAAGAATCAATGTGTACTTTCTGTCTTGTGCTATAAATATTGGAAACAGAGAGTAATGCAGAAGTTTGTCAAGGCCTTTTTCATTCATTGAGGCGGAACGGGAAGCAAACGTCTGTGATTATTGATTTTGAACAGCATTTTCACAGTTTATTTCGCAACAACGTACATCTCGATAATGTTGTATTACAACTTACTTGAAAAGAAGATTTTTGTTCGTGTCTTAGGCAGATTTATTTCTTTTTGTGACAATATATTCATAGTATTGCTTGTAATTTTGCGAATCCAAGTAAGATTTATCATGGTCACTTGTATCATTTTCATTAGACAAACGACCAGGTTAGTCATCATATGTTCTGTTTTGTTAAATTTCCAGTCGTTTTTTCTTACTTTGTTCTCGGTGGGTGTGAAAAAAAATGTCGGACTTGTTATTGTGAAATAAAACATTGTCAGGCTGACACAATTTTTGTTAAATTTTTCATTATCGACGACGAAATTTACGCCATCCAAATACTTTTTGATACAGTTTGTCTAGAGCCCCGATGAATAGGATGGTTTTATGGTTGTTGGAAAATTAGATAGTGGATTAGTATTTCGCTATTTACATGAATAGATGACTAACACAACTTATACGTTCAATATTGTAATGAGTAACTCAACTTGTTTAAATTGACAATATAGACGTTACAATACAATAACGTGCCAATGACGGTAACGTTTGCAACGTTACTGACAAAAGTTCATTATTTATGAAACTTGGGGCGCCGAAATTAAAGTAAAATAATAAGAACAGCAAAAAACAAAACCATAAACAAATAGCATGTTAAATAATTTAAACTTTAATGTCTGCTTAAAATTAAAAATCACTTTGAATACTGAGTAAATTACAGTCACATATCATGAAAATGTAGCAATAATTGAAACATTATTAACATGGACTATTTACGAAGTTTTTTCACTGCTTGTTTGCTTTGCTTCTAGAGCTGGACATCATTTGCCTTTGTTACATAGAACAGACTTCAAGTGGATAAAGTCGTGTAATCGATCGATTTGTATATCCGGGTTTTTTGTAAATTATTTTACGGTACGAACTTTCCCATCTTTACTTATTAAAATTACACCAATTTTAATGAGTTTCAAACATGTTCTCGGTGAATCTTCTTCGATCTGCACAATGCCACCTACTTTGATATTTTGTTCATTCTTAACAACTGTCATGTGAAATTCCCGGAGTGACGTTTATACTCATTTCACACTCACTTCCAAAAATGTTCAATAATAGTCTTCGTGATGACTCTTAATGAGTTCAAATCTGTATGATTAAGGTTTGAGTTTTCATTTAAGTCTTGTTATTCTCCTATAGAAAAAAAGATTGGACGGGGTGAGCGGTTTTGGATCGTTTATAACGGGAGAAACATACGTGATTGGTCCATCATTTAGAAAGAAATGAATTTCCATTTTGCTTCAGCTGCTTTGAAAAGTTGATGAACGCGTTAAGTTGCCAATGAAATGATATGGAGTAAATGCACATGAGACAAAGTCTCTACAAATATATGGAAAAAAGAAAACAAGCAAAGGAACAACGCTTTTATTGTTGTTCTTCATCTTGAAGTCATCATGAGGCCTTCAACAATGAGCTTTGCTCGTACCTCATAGTAAGTTCAAGACGGCCCCTTTGAGCGGAATTCAGTGCTAATTGTCGAGAAACGCTACACCAATGTCTAGTGGTCATGGATGCGGGATTGTCAACAAAGATTATTTAATTAAGTCCTTTATTTTCTACGATGCTGCAATAAATGGTGTTGCATTATTCGAATCATCGTCGCCGATATTGATATACGGTTTGAAAATCTAAACGTAAGTGTAAATCTCTCTTCTGTCCTATTCGGAACTATTTCTAAGTGTACAGCACGTGAAGATGCACAGCTAAAAACACATATGTACGCTTCCGATATCGTGTTATCAGAATTTAGACATGTAAAGGCCCGGCAAAATCTACTCAGATCACTTGAAATGGTGTGTTCTCCTGTAAACGGTCAGCTAGTAATGTTAGTGGATCGGGTCTGTTATAGGCTATACTTGTCACTTTCTACCTGGTACGCAATTGTGAATAAAGTCTTCTGACCTTGACGAATTCGTGGTATTCAGTGCCTCTTACGTATGTGCATTACTGTTGAGTTAATAATTCCTCCATGTAAATGGTTCTTATGCGCATCCTGCAAAACCAGTTTTGTAAAACGGCAAAATATATGTGTGTTTTGTAGATTCGCTAAGAGGGGAATTGTCTATTCTTCCTCCACACCGTATTACGTCATTATCCAAGCACAATCCCAACTGACGAATACTTGATAATTTTCGGGTATATTTCTCGAGACATCCAATTTCATGGTTGAACTCTCATTTTGTACGTAAGAGATCAATTTAAATGGGCATTCTGTAGTTAATCTATACTGAGGTCATTTGTATATCTATGTTCTCTCGTAACAATTCGCAATAAATCGCAAAACATATGCGGTTACTCTCAACGATTCCTATATGGGAAAACATCATTTTGATCTACTCCTCTGAAACCACTGAAGCAAATTCAACCAAACTTTACAGGAATGACATATGGAAGGTCATTTCATTCTGATCATAGAGTGAGTTGGAATTATTTATATCCATGAATTTTGCTACTACGTTACAGAAATCATTATACATGTATCGATCCCCGTTACGTCAAGTTTTTCTTCTTTGGGTTCATTTGTTCTTGTGTAGACATTTCCATGCCATATCCGCCATAGTGTGTCATTTATAAGCCTTTTCGGTCCTAATTTCCACAATTCATATGTAATTAAGTTTTTCGCAGTCAAACCTAGTGAGTAAGTCGGCGGGGTTAGCATCTGTAGGGCAGTACTTCCAAGTTTGTTCTTCCACTGATTCCTTGATTTCTTTTACCCGATTAGCTAGGAAAATTTTTGAGTGGTTTTGACGTGTAAATCAAATTACGCACATATGCCAATCACATCAAAATACTACTTTCATCTTTCTAATTTCATTTAGTATGTGTTTATCCATAGACCGGTTTAACCCTACCACTGGCTTTTGCTAGTGCCGGTACCAAGTCCGGCTATCCCGAGTTCTTATCGTAATTTATGTTTGTCTCTTATTTTCATTATTTTTTTTCTAGTACAGTTCGTTTGTAAATTGTGGCATGTGATTGTAGTTCCCGGCCATTGTAGGTACTTTCTGTTATCCTGTTTTTGTAATCCAGTCTTGCACCTGTAACAGCTCCCATGATTTCCGCTGACTTCGGCAGAGATATCATTTTTAAAGGTTCAACCCTATTCTTTGCCATCACAAGGGCTGACTTCTGTTTTCGTGTTATATAAGCGGATCCTCCGTATGCATGGAAGCTAGCATCAGTAAAAACATGCAATACATTTTCAGCACACTTGTCATGAAAAACGTATCTCTGTACTTAATTCATACTGTTAACATTGCTTAAAGTCGGTTCCTCATGTATATCATTTTGTAAACTTGTTTCCCATTCAAACCTTCTCCTGTAGTTTTTGCATTGAAATTTTGGCCCTAACAGTCATAGGGCTAAGACTTCCCAATGGATCAAATATCTTTAAGTATTCGCTGAGTATAATTAGCTTTGTTGTATTCTCCTGTGTTTCACATAAGTTATCCTGAAATAATATATTGTTTTACTGAAGTTTCCATCTTTCGTTGTCTGCACAGTTGTCGTTTTCCGTCGTCTTTTGTCGAGCTATGTTGTTTGATGACCATGAAGGTAAATTAATCCTCCATTCGCTAGTATTGATCGGAATTCTTTATAAAATATCACCAAGTTGCTCTATTCATTGAAGCGAATTGTCTACATACAGGCTCCTTATGAGTATGTCTGTTGTGTTACATGGATTTAGCTTTAGTCGCGCTCAATATGTACGTCGAACAAGCTGTTCCACACTATATTACCTTGAAACGATAAGTTTCTTACGGACTTATCACATCACTTGGATCATTCAACCAAAAGAATCTTGTTGCGTCCCTATCTTTCATTTTACTCAATTCGTAGAGATACTATTTATGTCCGTCGATAAGGAGAAACCGCGCAAGAATACCTGTGAGGTCGATGAGTTCCTGAGTAACAGACATGAAACAATCATTTAAACTGAGGCTGTCTGGTGACTCTATAGCTGCAATTGTTTACTATTAGAATACGGGTCGTTAACGAATCCTTTTAACAGCGCGGTGAGATATATAGTGTACAACATATCGTTGTTAATGGTATCGGTATTATCTGAAACCCTTTCTATAAATCCACGTTTCTTCTGATCATGTATAATATCATGTGTATACTTTAAGCATTTCTGGGCCATTACTTAGTCTATTAATTACACTTTTATTTCTCCTCCTTATTATGTTCTCATTACTTGGTATTTATGGACAGGCGTCTTTCCAATGCAGTTTTGCGCAGTATCTGCTTCTTTAAAGCGTATACTTGACTCCTCATACTGTTGATGAAGACTAATTTGTTCAGTTGGAATTCCATTTTTTGACACACCAATTGTATTGTAGTTCCAGAATTTGTCTAAATGATGCTGAACTGCCTTATGGTTGATTAATATGTTCATCATCATTGTTGATTAAGTGTTATCTACATAACTCACCTATGGACCTGATAATAGGCAGCCCAATTTTGACTTGACAGCTGTGGCTTCTTCTCCACGATTCACTTTATCCTGCACTATTTGCCAGTAGTAATTATATTCAGCGCTAATTGGTATATTTAATACAACTAAACCCTCATTACTAAGTGGAGCTGCTTTTGTGGGAACAAGGATTTCGTCTATAAGCAAAACTTTGCCATTATTAATTTCAAGATCAATTGTAGTTCTCTCCATATGTCTTATGTTCCCGTTGTTGTTAAATTTTGATAAATTAATCGTTGTAGTTCCGTTGAGGTTGATCTGAAGGCTTGAAGCTAAGTCTTTGGTGATAAAAGCTTTCTGGGGTCTTCGTCTAGAGGTATATTTGCAGTAGCACATTGTGTATTATTCCAAACTTGAGCGAAAGTCGTTTTCAGCAATACTTCTGTAGTGACATTTACTGGGGTGATGACGTATACAATGTTGACGTAGACGACTGGTTATCTCTTTCGATATTTATGGCATTCAAATTTGTAAATATACTATGTCTAGTACGTGCGGACTGATTATCTTGTCTATTGTTCATGACTGGAGTACAATGAAAAGTGTGATGTACTTGTCACATATTCTGCATTTAAATTTTGATTGCATTCTGACATTTTATGCAGCAAAGATAATTGAAACAATGTTGTTTCCGCTTAATGAGCGTAACTGGCGTTCACTTCTTTTACTGTTGTGCATTCCGCAAATGGATGTGACTTTTCACACCAAATGCATTCTTTTAATATCTAAATTTTTGTAAATTTTGTTGAAAACTAAAGAGTATCATAGAATCATATAGCTGCGCTTTCAAATAAGTGAACTTTTGTATGTTCGTAAGTGTTTTTTTATGCACGGTGGACTCAAATGATTCCCAAAAAGTTTGCCATTGCATGATGTCCATTCAAGTTTGGTAATTCTAAAATAGGGAGTTTATGGTGAAGCCTCTATGTATACGGGTATACTGAATATGAGCTCAAAGCAGCTGTAGGATGCATAACGAGTTTTTCAAAGTGGGGTTTGATACATGAAATATTTCACCGACGGGTTGGTCGAGAATGGAGTTAGTATTTTGATTAGTGTCTTTTATAAGGGCAACAGATACAACTGTGTGTATTAATTGACTGTTTGTTAGGTAGCAAACTCACCATAGTTGTTGACTGAAGTTTCTCCCGGTATCGGCGAAAAGTCATTTCAAGCTGTATCTGTATCCGAAATTTCCTGTTCAATATTTTCTTTATCCGTAATGTAAAGAATTTGTTTATCTAATGTCTGAAGTATAGCCTGTTTTTTCCCTAAAGAGTCTATGATTGTCGAAAATTCTGTCGGATTATCATAGAGGGGGGAGGGGGGGCAAGAGGGGGTGCGTTAACAGGTTAACAATTTTTCATTTTGCCCAAAACAGGTAACAGAAAATTTAAAATCGTGATAACAGATAACAGCAATTTATGTGGAATTACAGATAACAGTCCAGTTTTGAATTAAAATAACAGATAACAGCTGAACTGTACAATTATTGAAAATGATGTAGATTTTAATGTGAAGTAAATAATTGTATTTGCTGCTTTATACATTCATTTGTATTTCATGGAAACTTTTACAGTCCTTCCACTCCTGGTAGTTACTGCCCTCATGAAATCAAGAGCTGTTGTAGACGTTGTAGTGATATGTTCTGGTGGCAATGTTTCATCATTAAAATCAAAATTGTCTTCTTCCTCAGAGTCAGTGTCATACTCTGATATCTGATCTTTACTCTTATCTTCATTCTCTTCTTCACTATCATCATCACTTGGTAATTGCTTTGATGTCTTTGGTCGTTCTTGTACGCTTTCCTGTGTTCTCTCTTGTATAGTTTGTCTTGATCTTTCCTGTACATCTTTTCCAAACAAAATTTTTTCTCCTGGTTTCTTACTGGCTTCATACATGTTAAGTGGCAAAGTACCTGCTTTAAACTTTGTGGTTTCTTGTCTTACTGTTCTCTGTCGCACACATTTGCCAAATCGGATGCCCAATTCTGCATCATTTCTTTTTCCTGTGAGGTAAGTGTTCTTTTAGGAGATAAGTGGTGCATGGCAGGCATGTCAGACAATGGTGTTCTACTAACTGGTATTGGATAATATGTTTGTGGGTGGGTGAAGTAGTACGCTGACCATTCTACTACTCTTTTTACACTTTCATGTACTGTATCGGATAGATTTCTAGCATACTGAAGACATGTTGGGAATTGTTCTTTAAAGTGGCTTGTAGCATGTAAATTTTCCCCTTGTACGGTTAGAAATGATTGGAGGTCAACAGGATAATCAGCATAACAAGAAGACAACACTTTTAGCACATTTGAAAGTTCTGACTTGATCATATTTACAGATCTTAGTTTTACAAGCAACAGTGCCTTCAGGGCCATTGGTGGCTTTCTTAACTCCTATTGTATCTTGAGCTTCAGATTCACACTCTTCTAAGAACTTGCTTAAAGTTTCAACCTTCTTGATAGCTTCTTGTACAGTAAGTTTAGGTACTTTTGTATGTTTGAGGTGAACAGAAAACGCAGAGTATAACATTCTGAGATGTTTTAAAAATACTATTGAATTCTTCACCGTTGTTATAAGCTTCAAACAGCCACACTGTGCATCGGTTACATATATGTTAGTGTCATATTCTACGCAAACACCCAACGGTTGACTGAATGTTGACTTTTCTGCAGGTCCCGAGTCGTTTCCCTCATTTCCACTCCCTGCTACTATTTCAACTGCTTCTCTATGATACCTTTTGACTGTGTGATCTTCCTTGTCGGTGAAAATAAATTCATCCTCATGTATGGCTGCAACTGCATGAACTTCTTTGCAATCACTTGTCCCATTAGAGATAACAACCTCTCTCTCTAATGTGTCAAGACAAAACTTGAATATACCTCCTGGTTCACCACTAAAGGAAGCAAGGAGCATGTTTCCCTTCATAGAAATGCACATGACCGTGTTACAGGGTGTTGGGTACTCTGTCAGTTTATGTACAGTTCCTTTCATTATGACTCCATCATGTGATAGTTCACAAGTGTAAATTGTCCGTTTATAATCAGAGGCTATTACTAGCATACTATCAGCAGCAGCTGCAATGCAAGAAGGAAAAATTTCTTCAGAGAGTGCTACTTTATTTAAATTTATACCCTTCTTTTTATAATCATTTTCCTCTTTGTTGAATACCTTCTGAAGCTTCTCACGTAATTGCAATACTGACCCACTTGTCGATTTCTTCCTTTTCTCCAACTGAGATTCCAATTCATCTTTCTTCATACTTTTAACGCTCCTCTTTTTGGCTTGAATCATTACTATTGATTCTCAAAAGTTACATACATACGCAATTCTATTTGTGTAGGCAAGGCTCCTGGCATCATTGCATTCAAGTAGCACATTTACTTCAGCTGGTACATGCAATTTTATCTCTAAAAGTCTTGTTTTTTTCTTCATAGGCTGGTAGTCCAGCATTAAAACTTTTCCATAATCGCCGCACGTTACTGCAATCGGATGGGGATACATACCAACTTTGTTTGATGGTGAGATTCGAAATTGATCTGGAACAATACTATGGACAACTCTGTCAACTGTTCCAAAAATTTCCAACACTGAATCTTTCGTCAAATGGAGGATACATTCAATATCCATTCTATCTTTGTTCATTACTGCATTTTTACTTAAAATTCTTCGTAATGGTGGGAGGGTGTCCCTCAGATTGTGAAGGATAGCTAAACAGCCTCTTTCTTTTCCTAAAAGCAGCATCCAATTGGCAAACCCTGCTTTTAAGCTTCTGCCTACATGTACAGCATCTGGTATACACGAGAATATGTATTTCGAGGGAAGACTGCAGTTTTTTCGATCTTCTATTATAGATTCAAGAGCTGCTTTGTTACCAGCCTCACAGTCTGTGCTAAGAATTAAAACAGCGTTTCTGATACATGTTTTTCCCTTTTCAAGGCCCTTAAACTTGGTAAATAACTTGTATGTCCATGATTCTTACAATCATTACAAACATCTTCCAGTTGCAGGCATTCCATACAAGTCGAACAACATTTCCTTGAATCACCAGGAAGAATCACATGTTCATGAGATGTTGTTCGTTCAATACATCCCAAACACATCTGGTATACATCGATTTCAGTCAGAAATTGATCCCTCATTTCGCTACCTGTTTTTCCACACTTTGGCAAATAAGTCACAGAAACAGGAAAACTGACAGAGTTGTTGATTGTTGTTAAGTATGTGACATTTGATTCGGTAATGACGTGATTTTTTAGATACTCTGGGTCAGGAATAGGATGTTTTCTTACATAAGAAATGTCCACTCTTTCGGTCAGCCCTACGTTAATGTGCTGCTGTTCATCAAACTTTAACCCTGGTTTTAAGGCAGTGCCATCATTTTGCATTGAAACTGCAATTATTCGAACTGTGTCTGTATCTAGAAGTGGTGGAACCTCTGTAGATTTGTCTATTTCTAGTTTAATGAAAGTCTGTAACCATGTTTTGACAACACCGCTTTTAGTCGTGTAACCAGAAGACTTGTTCTGAATTGTTGTCCTAGATGGGCCACCAAAGTTCATCTTAACATCCGCAATCTTTTTTTCTCCACCTTGGCCACAGCCATGCCACATTGGTCCTCTAATAAAATTCATCGTTCTTTCCCCTCCAAGGTATTTAATTGTATTGAAAAACTCAACAACATCAGGGTCGTATTGAGCTCTCCTATAATAATAAATGTTACACATATCATAGAGGTATTTATAAAAGATCTTCTCTTTTGAAATGATTCCTCTACTTATAAGATCATTTAATTGTAGGCATACTTTATCAGCTTTTTCAACTGATACAGGGAAAATGAAAAAATCCTTATCGTAATCTATCGATGCATCTCCATCATCATACAAGTCAGAATCAGTTGAAAACTCTTCTGTGTATTCTTCTATATCCGCAGGCACTTGATCTATGATATTTGATGTCTTGAGATCATGATCCTCTGGCCAATCAGATGAGATCTCCTCATCATCTCTGAAATAATACATATATAAATATAATATATACAAGTTTCAGGGTAGAAGGTCTCAAGGTAATATCCATACAACAAGAGGCTCTCAGGAGCCTGTATTGCTCACCTGGATTATTGTGGTCAGTTCTAGTTCCAACTGGCTGAGAAGTTTCAGAGAAGGTTCAATGTAAAACTATGGTCCTGTTGAAGTTTCAATTTGCCAAGTAGTTTCACAGAAGATGACGGAACATTGCTTCAATCAGGGCCAATGTTAAACTATGAACACAGCTGGTGCCCATCTTGTATAAGATATAGACCTGAGCAACACCATTTTTAAAGGGGACAACCCAACGACTATTGTAGCCAAGTTTGGTTCCAAATGGCTTAGAAGTAAGTTTCAGGGGAGAAAATCTTTCCAATAGCTTGGCATCAAATGTTGACCTATGGTCCCAACTGGGAACTATCTTGAATGTCTTGGATGGGTACAGACCCAAATGAAATTATCTTAAAGGGGACAACATTAGAACTATTGTGGCAGAGTTTGGTTCCCATAGGCCAATCAGTTTCAGAAGAGATCGTTGAATGCCTTTTCCCATAGGGTCCAATGTTAAACTGTAACCCCCGCTACCAGCTATCTTGAATGGGGTACAGACCTGAGCAGCACAATTCTTAAAGGGGATCACCCAAGAATTATTGTGACCAAGTTTTGTTCCAATTAGCTCAATGCTTTCAGAGGAGATTTTTAAAGTGCATTTACCAAAGGACCCACTTCAATGTTAAAATGGTGGTCATTTTGGACGACAGATCAGCAACACACCTGCATCACAATAAGAGCACTTGGTAGCACCTCATAAATAAAATTCATACCATGTCTAATATCAATCCGTTCAGCAGTTCTCCAGAAGAGGATTTTATATGCATTTCCAATGAGTCCAATTTTCTACAAAGTTCCCTGCTGGCAGCCATTTTGGATGACGGATTGGCACCAAAGTAACAACCTTATAAGTAATGCAATGTTTAATTTCAAACCATTCAGTGGTTCTCTAGAAGCAGATCTTTGAATTACTCTTTTATGACTGACGGACGGAAAGTGATGCTTAATGCTCACCCTGGCATAGCCATGAAGGTGAGCTAAAAAAAGGTGAATTTGTGAACATTTTAATTGCTGAATAATTTTATCACATCAGAGGAATTCATGGTGATACATTTCTGACGGATCAAGGTGATAAAAGAATATAATCGAAACCCATACCTGTCAAGTTTGAAAGGTTATCAAATGGAAAATTAAACAGGCATCATTGTTGAAAGCTTCATGTTGACTTCATAGTGAACAACAACAATAAAAGTAACTTTCGGTTGTAGTTATTACCATGTTTTAATTGGGATTTTGTCTGTCCGTATTCCTTTGCTTTTCATCTGATGTAAAAGATGTAGCATATAGCCATATTGTGCAAAATAAAAAAAGACCTTATTGCGTTGCAATCATAATAAGTTTATTTCTACTAGATATAATCATCTTGTAATTTACTCTGATTTTTTTACATATAAGAAACAATAAAATTCACTATGTTGTTACATAATTGTCCAAAAAAGACTAATATCTAAATAGGTCCTAAAATATTTGACAAAAATTTAAAATCTGACAGATGAAAGTACGTGAGAGCATGTTTTTATACAGAGCATATTTTTAATACAATGAATTTAACTAAATTAAGTTATTGGAATAACTGCTGTTCTATTTTGAATTTAAAGAAAAAGTGTCTTCTAAGTTCTGCACATAAAATTCAAATACAAAGTGCATAATTGAATAGACTGGCGAGTTGTGACCCTTTGTTTTGAAGTGGTACAAAATTCTAACTCGCAGGGGAAAATATGGTTAATGATATATTGTCTTTCTTTTTCTTAGACATATCAAATCAGTCTATTTTATACACTGTAAACTTATTATGAAATACATATGCAAACTACCTTGTATAATATTTAATAACAAAAACAAGTTTTGATCCTAAAGGATGTCATGCCTGCTTATACTTGGTTCACAAAGTTAAGGTTCAAAGGACAAATAAGGGACTGTAACCAGAGGCTCAGAGGGCTGAGCCTGTATCGCTCATCAAGTTAGGTAATCTTAGTAGAAGACGTTCTATACACCATTCCTGTAAAGTTTGGTTCAGTAGCTTCTGAGGAGATTTGGGCAATCTAAGTACAGGACATTCCATACATTATTCCTGTAAAGTTTGGTTCAGTTTGCTTCGGTAGCTTCAGAGGAGATATCCAATATATGCTTTTCCCATAGGGTCCAATCTTAAAATATGTTCTGCGCTAGCGGCCATGTTTGTTTGGCAGATCAAAAAAATTTCGGCAATGTAAGTAAAGGACCTTCCATACATCATCCCTGTAAAATTTGGTCCAAATTGCTACAGTAGCTTCAGAAGAGATAGCAAATATATGCTTTTCCCATAGGGTCCAATGTTAAACTATGTCCTGCGCTGGCGGCCATGTTTTTTGGTGATTTGGAAAAATTTGGCAAACTAAGTAAAGGACCTCCCATACATCATTCCTGTAAAGTTTGGTTCAATTTGCTTCAGTAGCTTCAGAGGAGATAGTCAAAATGTAAAAGTTTACGGACAGACGGACGGACGACAGATGGACGACGGACGCCAAGTGATGGCAAAAGCTCACATGGCCTTTTAGGCCAGGTGAGCTAATAAAGGCCACATATGATGAGTGTAAGTGTAACACCAACTTTAATTAAAAATTAAGCAAAGTCACATAAAGGTCAAGGTAACATAACAAATGTAAGACTGTCATTTACTCTTGCTATAGGTCAAATATAGAGTCTTAAGTGTTACAGTTGATGTGATATTAAATGTAAAATAAAGCAGTCTAGTACTAAACAATTACATAAAAGTCAAGTCACATGATACATTTTAGATTGTCATGTTCCAACATAGGTCTTGCTTTTGGCGAGATATTGTGAGTCTAGAGACTACAGTTGCTTGAATGTAAAAATACACACATTAACCAAACTATGAAACCAATGTCATGGAAACATGACAGGTGTCATACTAGTGTTTATACATATAGATCTCTTTCTAAACCAAATATGAGTCTAGGTATTACAGTTATTGAGAACAGTACTTGAATGTTAAACTAATGTCATAAAGTTTATTAAGTTATAGAACCATGGAAACATCACAGTCATTTAAGATATCTGCTGTTTGAAAAGTCATCACATGATGCAGTGTGGACCAAAGATGAAGTTTGTAACAGTTGAGACTTTATAAAAGAGTTTACTGGGCTTCCGTTTGATTGTAATACTTATGTCTCACTTTCAGCAAGTTTAGTTACTGGCAAGAAAAAAATATTTATCAACATTGAACATAGCTTGTTCAAAATGTAAAAAATAATAATATAAAATAAACCTCTAAAACATGTATATATATGTAAATAATTAAAACGAATAAAAAAAATAACAATTAATCTTGACTAGATTTTAAATACAAAAATAAACTTAATTTGTCACAAAAGAAAAATATTCAACAAAAGAGATTCATGTGACAGAAAATGCACCATTCATTATTTAAGTCACCTAAAACTTAAATAATTCTCATTGTTACTGCTTTAGTAGATGTCTAATATTTTGGGATCTTATGACTAAGTGTGAACCCCTCAGAATTCAGAATTGGATTTAATTCATAGAATTTTAGTTTCAATCTAGGGAAATATAAAGGAGAAGGTTCCATCATTAATTATGATACATGTATTGTATTACTACTGGTGAAGCATCATTTTTCTTATCCATGTGAGAAATAGACCTAGCAACAAAAAAGCTTTTCGAAATCACAATGTACAGATGGACAGAGACAGACAGACAAGGGTAAATCTTTATGCCCATTTCACCTACAAGATCAAGGCATAAAAATCACTCATATCCACTCATGCATAATCCACTCACATCAAATGTTCATCATCATCCAGTTTGTCTATGTCGGAATCTTGATTATCAGCATGATAATTGTCTATTTCAATTACAGTTTCAGTATCCCCCTCTTGAGGTTTTTTAACCCAATTGGACATGAATTGTTGCAGTTGTTTAGTTGACTTCTTCTTTCATTTTCTGTATTCTCCTTTGCAAGGATTGATAAACATCTTTTGTCAAAGTGAGCTGAAAATATATTTATAAGTTATCTGTTAACAAAATCATTGGTCTGATTTGTAGATATTATTTCATGTTTTTAATTTTAAAATCTCTGTCAACAATAGTCAAGCAGTTT
>MJUU01065749.1:2719-19524 GCA_002080025.1 Modiolus philippinarum
ATGGGTTTCCTCTCGGTGTCCTACAACACCGATGGGTTTCCTCTCGGTGTCCTACAACACCGATGGGTTTCCTCTCGGTGTCCTACAACACCGATGGGTTTCCTCTCGGTGTCCTACAACACCGTTGGGTTTTCTCTCGGTGTGCATCCACACCACTATTGGTGTGGATAAACACAACGAACTTTAAATACTTTAAATGAATAAACAAGGGGCCCTAGAGGTATTTTGGGGTATCGGGGGTGGAGGGGGGGTAACAGACCTATTTAGAAAAAAATTTTCGAGGGTCTAGGTGGGGATTATGGAAGACCAATTTGAGACTTGACTTCTAATTAAATAATTTTGTATATTTATTAATATTTTTGATATATTAATTATTAATATTTTTCAACGTTTTTATAATTTTTTAATATATTTTTAATGATTTTTAGTATTTTTGGGATCAACACCAGACTTATACTTCTATCAGAATATGATGAAAGAGCATGGTAGCATATTATATTATGCTGTTTTCATGTACATTTTAGTTTTACCATCGAATTTGAGTTTTTTTTTCTTTTTTTTTTTTTTTTTTTTTTTTTTTTTTTTTTTTTTTTTTTTTTTTTTGGAAACGCCCCTCAAGTAACAGAATGTTAATATTACACTTTAAAAAGATGTAATATTGCTATTTTATGTTTGTTTCATATGAATCAATTAAGTTTTTCTTAGTAAACCTGGTACATTGTTTGTACCCAAAGTGGAATAAGGTTTTGGTGAAACATCCAAAGTAAGAAATTACTTATATTCTTACATTAAACATCTCAATGTGTTATTCTATGTTGTTTATTGAGTTTTCAAGTAGGCTGGCACCCCTGGGGTATCAGGAAATTGAGGGGTGCCTGTGGTCAAAAACACCAAAGTGAAAGGATCAAGAATTTTTATGTAAAACATGTTTGAAACTTATTTAATAATGCTAGCTCTTTTAATAGGCTGGTACCTCTGGGGTAGCAGAGAATTGTGGGTTGATGGTGGTTCAAAACACCAAAGTTAAAAATATAGTAAAGTATAATAGAAATTGTCAGAAACTTATTTAATGCAGCTTAAATGTACTTTATACTGAATAGGCTGGTACCCCTGGGGTAGCAGAGAATTGTGGGGTGACGGTGGTTCAAAACTTCAAAGGTAAAGATATAGCATATTATTTTAACATGTCAGAATGTTATTTTTATGATGATTGTACGAATTTATTTAGTTATTAGGATCAGATGTAAAGTATTAATAATATTAGTAAATGTGGGCCTTTCATCCTGGGTATACCAGACGAGCCAGTTTCTTGAAATCGTGCAACGGGAGCGCCGTCAACACCCTGTCTGTTAGAGCATTCGTGTTTACCTGCCGGGGTACCAAAGCATATACGTTTATCTAAAGCATAGAATGTTGTATATGAGTGTACACCTCCCATGATTTCAATCAGGCTTGAGCTTAGTATGGGCGGATGAAAGAGGGAGCATGCATGTTTTAGTATCATTCCACAAGTTTAAAAAATAATAATCATTAGAGCCAAACATAAATTCTAGCAATAAGCTATACATAAACTGTAGCCAATGTGCTACTGAAATAATATTCGAATTGGTACAATATGGGGGACTTACGAGTCTGTATTCTGTGACCTGTTCTGTTTTTTTCTGAATACACCTTTGGGGAAATTAATCTCCAATTTTACAACAAACCTAACTACTGTATCTTCTGCTACCTTTTAGCATGCCTATGGCATCCCAGGGTACAGGATCGAGGACCTTGGTAGCTGTCGTACCCCACCCTGAAAAAGAAACTTAGATGAAATAAGTGGCATGAAGCATGCAGAAGCATGCCAACAACATTACAATACAATACAAAAAAACATTTTTTTTAGATTCTTAAAAATGTTTTGATTTTTAGATTTTTTTATATTTTTTTTTTCATTTTTTTTCATTTTTTCTTTTTTTTTTTCTTTTTTTTCTTTTTTAAGCTTTCTATGTAATTTGCTGTTAAGGCTGTTCGGGTTTGTATTTGTGGTTTTTTTTGTTTGTTTGAGTGGTATATATTTGTTCATTTTTCAGCACCTTTTTCCATAGATACTGGCATACATTTTGTTAATTTAGGCAGCATTTGAAACCGATATTGCATTATGATGAACTGCCTATTTCATCATAAAGTACCCAAGGGCACGTGAGAATGATCTACATAGACGTATGTAGCCATTCTCGGACGGGTGGACCCCCTTCCCATCCAAGTACCGGTACTGCCCAGCTACTAACCTCGACGAGTAAAACCATAACCAGCCTTTCAGAGATCTCTCCTCTAGAGCCAGATGCAGTCCCGCTCGACGAGTTTCGTAGTCATGGACAGTACAGTGCCTTGGCCTGAGTCTTTTCCAGATTCCCATGACGATAACCGTAGAGCCGACTGAACGACAATACGAGACAAAATTGTCAAGGTTACCCAGAAAAGCACTCTCATCGAATTCTTGTTCACTTATATCATTACCTCCCACCTGTAGCATTATGATTTTGGGAAAATCAAAATGATGCAGTAAGCGAGTGGTCCTAACAAAAGTGTCCAATGATTCGATGGTCGCACCTCGAAGGCCGACAAAACAGGGACGGAACATACCTTCATATCCTTCGGGCTCTTCAAATGTAACTCTACCATCGTCGATCCTCTCCTGGAGATGATAGATAAAACTGTGTCCAAGTACAATTACCTATAATATAAAGCAGTTTATGTTAGGCCGGGGGCAGATTACCTCTTATAATTTTATACACATATGCATAGTAACATAAAAATAAAACTAAAATAAATACACCAGCAGGTACATAATTGAAAGGCTACATGAAAACTCTCATATAGGCATATCGAAAGAGGGATTAATCGGACAAATGCAATAATTTGATAAGAATAATTACCGATGTCTTGTCATTATGACCCTGGTGGCGAGTCCTAAGTCTGGCTAGGAGGAGTCCAAAAATGTTGTGTCCCGGGTGGTATTTTGTGCCGGTTCCCCAGTAGATGTCAGGTACATTGTGGTCGATGAATCCAGATGAAGCAAGTAGTGTGTGTTTAAAGGAAGGGCAGTTCTGGAATTTCATCTCGAGTAGGTCAGTCATAAGTAGATGTCGTCTGTCGTCCCAGGCTTTGGAAACCTCAATCTGACTGGCTAGGTGTTTGGCTGCTGCTGCTGTGGGTGCTGCTAAAATCTTCTGAGAAAGATCTGGTCTGCAGTGAAACAGTGCTTTCAAGTACTGGTAAAGGTGTTCTATACTAGGAAATATGGTGCCCATGAAGGTGAAGCTCCACATGTAAAAGTTTGATAAAACGCAGGTGGGTCCTTTAACTAGCATTGTTGTATCTGTAAGGAAAAGTGTATTACGTAAACCAAATTGTTTCCTTAACCTTAGTAAGTACATAATTCTAACTATTTGGGTTAACTAAAGAAACATACAAACCTTAAGAAACAATACTAATTTGGTTAATATTGCAATCTTATCAATAAGAAAATTTATTTTCCGTATTTCAAGAAAATCCCGGGCTTCTGTTAGTTTTTGACAATTTTGACTTCCGTAAACCAAATTTATTTCTCAACTTAAGTAGGTAAATAGTTTTAACTATTTGTGTTAACTAAAGAAACATATAAACCCTAAGAAACCATTAAAGTTTGGTAAATATTGCCATTTTATTCATGGGGAAATTTATTTTCCGCTTTACAAGAAAATCCGTGCTTTCCGTAAATGTTTGATAATATGTAATTCCTTAGTTACACATTTTTTAAACGTACTAGATATAAAATTTAAAGGACTTGGATAAACTGCATAAATATACTGACTTATAGAATTACTATTTTATTACTTATTTTACATATCTGCTATCCCTCGGGCATCAGGGAATATGGGTGTCAGTAATGCACTTACAACACTTAACTTACATATATACCAAAGTAGTATAGAACACATCTCAGAATGCTATTTCATTCCGCTTACACTGATATATGTAGTATTTCAATCATTTGGTACCCTCCGGGCACGAGGGAATTTGGGGGTCAAAGGTGGTCATCAACACCAAAGGTACAGATCAACCACTTTTAACATATAAAACACACATATATGTTAATTTATTCTGATAATCCTTGTAAATATAGAATTTAAACTAATAATGGTCTTTAAAGGAACATAATAACCTTAAATAAAAATAATAGTTTTTTAAGTATTAACCTTTTATTTATGAGAAAATGTATTTTCCGCATTTCAATAAATTCCCGTTTTTTTAATCAATTTTTGTCAATTTTCAATTCCGCTTACATCATTTTTTCCTAAACTTGAGAAGATATAGAATTATTTCCTTTTGTGTAACTCAAAGAAACATATAAACCTACAGAAACAATGATAGTTTGGTAAATTTTGTCATTTTACCAATAAGAAAATTTAGTTTCCATATTAGAAGAAAATGCCGGTTTTCTACTTATTATTGACAAATTTCAATCACGTAAACCAAATTTATTTCTCAACTTAAGTAGATAAATAATTTAAGCTATTTCGGTTAACTAAAGAAACATATAAACCTTAAGAAACAATAATAGTTTGGTATATATTGCCTTTTAATCAATAATAATATTTATTAACCGCATTACAAGAAAATCCTTGTTTTCAGTTAGTTTTTAACAATTTTGACTTCCGTACACCAAATCTATTTCTCAACTTAAGTAGGTAAATAGTTATAACTATTTGGGTTAACTAAAGAAACATATAAACCCTAAGAAACAATAATAGTTTGGTAAATATTGCCATTTTATTCATGGGAAAATGTATTTTCCGCGTTACTAGAAAATCCGTGTTTTCCGTCATTGTTTGATAATATGTAATTCCCTACGCATTTTTAAACGTATTTGATATAAATTTAAATGACTTGGCAAACAGCATAAATATACTGACTCATAGAATTACTGTTTGGAAAATATTGATCAGATATATTTTATTACTTATTTTACATATCTGCTATCCCTCGGGCATCAGGGATTATGGGTGTCAGTAATGCACTTACAACACTTAACTTACATATATACCAAAAGTAGTATAGAACACATCTCAGAATGCTATTTCATTCCGCTTACACTGATATATGTAGTATTTCAATCATTTGGTACCATCCGGGCAGGAGGGAATTTGGGGGTCAAAGGTGGTCATCAACACCAAAGGTACAGATCAACCACTTTTAACATGTAAAACACACATATATGTTAATTCATTCTGATAATCCTTGTAAATATAGAGTTTAAACTAATAATGGTCTTTAAAGGAACATATTAGCCTTAAAGAAAAATTATAGTTTTTTTAAATATTATTCTTTTATTTATGAGAAAATGTATTTTCCGCATTTCAATAAAATCCTGTTTTTAATCAATTTTTGACAATTTTAAATTCCGCTTACATCATTTATTCCTATACTTGAGAAGATATAGAATTATTTCCTTTTGTGCAACTCAAAGACACATATAAACCTACAGAAACAATGATAGTTTGGTAAATTTTGTCATTTTACCAATAAGAAAATTTAATTTCCATATTAGAAGAAAATGCCGGTTTTCTACTTATTATTGACAAATATCAATCCTGTAAACCAAATTTTTCTCTCAACTTAAGTAGATAAATAATATAAGCTATTTCGGTCAACTAGAGAAACATATAAACCTTAAGAAACAATAATAGTTTGGTAAATATTGCCATTTTATTCATGGGAAAATTTATTTTCCGCGTTACTAGAAAATCCGTGTTTTCCGTAAATGTTTGATAATATGTAATTCCCTAAGCATTTTTAAACGTACTAGATATAAAATTTAAATGACTTGGCAAACTGCATAAATATACTGACTTATAGAATTACTGTTTGAAAAATATTGATCAGATATATTTTATTACTTATTTTACATATCTGCTATCCCTCGGGCATCAGGGAATATGGGTGTCAGTAATGCACTTCCAACACTTAACTTACATATATACCAAAAGTAGTATAGAACACATCTCAGAATGCTATTTCATTCCGCTTACACTGATATATGTAGTATTTCAATCATTTGGTACCCTCCGGGCAGGAGGGAATTTGGGGGTCAAAGGTGGTCATCAACACCAAAGGTACAGATCAACCACTTTTAACATGTAAAACACACATATATGTTAATTTATTCTGATAATCCTTGTAAATATAGAGTTTAAACTAATAATGGTCTTTAAAGGAACATAATAACCTTAAATAAAAATAATAGTTTTTTAAGTATTAACCTTTTATTTATGAGAAAATGTATTTTCCGCATTTCAATAAATTCCCGTTTTTTTAATCAATTTTTGACAATTTTCAATTCCGCTTACATCATTTTTTCCTAAACTTGAGAAGATATAGAATTATTTCCTTTTGTGTAACTCAAAGAAACATATAAACCTACAGAAACAATGATAGTTTGGTAAATTTTGTCATTTTACCAATAAGAAAATTTAATTTCCATATTAGAAGAAAATGCCGGTTTTCTACTTATTATTGACAAATTTCAATCCTGTAAACCAAATTTTTTTCTCAACTTAAGTAGATAAATAATTTAAGCTATTTGGGTTAACTAAAGAAACATATAAACCTTAAGAAACAATAATAGTTTGGTATATATTGCCTTTTAATCAATAATAACATTTATTATCCGCATTACAAGAAAATCCTTGTTTCAGTTAGTTTTTAACAATTTTGACTTCCGTCAACCAAATTTATTTCTCAAATCAAGTAGGTAAATAGTTTTAACTATTTGGGTTAACTAAAGAAACATATAAACCCTAAGAAACAATAATAGTTTGGTAAATATTGCCATTTTATTCATGGGAAAATTTATTTTCCGCGTTACTAGAAAATCCGTGTTTTCCGTAAATGTTTGATAATATGTAATTCCCTACACATTTTTAAACGTACTAGATATAAAATTTAAATGACTTGGCAAACTGCATAAATATTTCGCTTACACTGAAATATGTAGTATTTTAATCATTTGGTAACCTCCGGGCACGAGGGAATTTGGGGTCAAAGGTGGTCATCAACACCAAAGGTACAGATCAACCACTTTTAACATGTAAAACACATATATGTTAATTTATTCTTATAATCCTTGTAAATATAGAATTTACACTAAAAATGGTCTTTAAAGGAACATATTAACCTTAAAGAAAAATTATAGTTTTTTTTTAAATATTAACCTATTATTTATGAGAAAATGTATCTTCCGCATTTCAATAAAATCCCGTTTTTTAATCAATTTTTGACAATTTTCAATTCCGCTTACATCATTTATTCCTATACTTGAGAAGATATAGAATTATTTCCTTTTGTGAAACTCAAAGACACATATAAACCTACAGAAACAATGATAGTTTGGTAAATTTTGTCATTTTACCAATAAGAAAATTTAATTTCCATATTAGAAGAAAATGCCGGTTTTCTACTTATTATTGACAAATTTCAATCCTGTAAACCAAATTTATTTCTCAACTTAAGTAGATAAATAATTTAAGCTATTTGGGTTAACTTAAGAAACATATAAACCTTAAGAAACAATAATAGTTTTTTTAAATATTGCATTTTAATCAATTTTAACATTTATTATTCGCATTACAAGAAAATCCTTGTTTTCAGTTAGTTTTTAACAATTTTGACTTCCGTACACCAAATCTATTTCTCAACTTAAGTAGGTAAATAGTTATAACTATTTGGGTTAACTAAAGAAACATATAAACCCTAAGAAACAATAATAGTTTGGTAAATATTGCCATTTTATTCATGGGAAAATTTATTTTCCGCGTTACTAGAAAATCCGTGTTTTCCGTAAATGCTTGATAATATATAATTCCCTACACATTTTTAAACGTACTAGATTTAAAATTTAAATGACTTGGCAAACTGCATAAATATACTGACTCATAGAATTACTGTTTGGAAAATATTGATCAGATATATTTTATTACTTATTTTACATATCTGCTATCCTTCGGGCATCAGGGAATATGGGTGTCAGTAATGCACTTACAACACTTAACTTACATATATATACCAAAAGTAGTATAGAACACATCTCAGAATGCTATTTCATTCCGCTTACACTGATATATGTAGTATTTTAATCATTTGGTACCCTCCGGGCACGAGGGAATTTGGGGGTCAAAGGTGGTCATCAACACCAAAGGTACAGATCAACCACTTTTAACATGTAAAACACACATATATGTTAATTTATTCTGATAATCCTTGTAAATATAGAGTTTAAACTAATAATGGTCTTTAAAGGAACATATTAACCTTAAAGAAAAATTATAGTTTTTTAAATATCAACATTTTATTTATGAGAAAATGTATTTTCCGCATTTCAATAAAATCCCGTTTTTAATCAATTTTTGACAATTTTCAATTCCGCTTACATCATTTATTCCTAAACTTGAGAAGATATAGAATTATTTCCTTTTGTGTAACTCAAAGAAACATATAAACCTACAGAAACAATGATAGTTTGGTAAATTTTGTCATTTTACCAATAAGAAAATTTAATTTCCATGTTAGAAGAAAATGCCGGTTTTCCACTTATTATTGACAAATTTCAATCCCGTAAACCAAATCTATTTCTCAACTTAAGTAGGTAAGTAATTTTAACTTTTTGTGTTAACTAAAGAAACATATAAACCTTAAGAAACAATAATAGTTTGGTATATATTGTCTTTTATTCATGGGAATATTTATTTTCCGCGTTTCAAGAAAATCTTTGTTTTCCGTAAATGTTTCCCTACACATTTTTCAAAACGTACTATATAAAATTCCTTTTTTTACGTATCTGCTATCCCTCATGCATGGGGGAATATGGGTGTCAGTAATGCCCTTGCAAGACTAAACATTCTCAGAATGCTATTTTATTCAGCTTACATGTATGAAGTATTTTAATCATCTGGTGCCCTCCACTGAGGCACGAGGGAATTTGGAGGTCTCAAAGATCTTACTAGGAGAAATTAATTTTTCCGAGATTAAAGTGAAAAGCTAAAATGATACTTTGGCACTTTCCTTACATTTTAACTAACTATTTCATTAAATTTCTTAATGAATGAAAAATAAATGAACAAGTATTAGACAAAAATGGCGGAATAATACCAATAAGACACCTTAAAGTGAAAAGCTAAAATGATTCTTTAGCAATGAATAAAGTAAGAGCTTACCTTGTTGGAAAACTGTGAATGACAGGGTAGAGATGACACCAGGTATATATACTTGTCGGGTGGACTGAAAATTTTCACACCTGACTTTTGAAAGCATCTTCATCATTGGATACCCGTCCCATCAATGCAAATGGATTGACCAATCAAATCATTTCACATTCTGCACTGGATGAAATAACAGTAATTTTATAAAGTTATTAAAAAAAATAATAAATATATGAATATGGTTATATATGATTTTTTTTAATGTATAGAAAATTATGTTTTTTGAAATGCGAAAAATGGCTTTTTTTTATAAATAAAAGACAATGTTAACTTAACTGTAAAGGTTTTAAAAGGGTAAAGCCTGGCTTTAATTAACACAATAAGTTTTTAAAGAATATCGTTTAAGCAGGAGAATTAATAGTTGTTTGCGGAATTGAAAATGGTCAAAAAATGACACAAAAGGGGATTTTATTATAATGCGAAAAATAAGTTTTCACATAAATGAAAGCGAAATATTAACCAAACTTTTATTGTTTCTAAAAGTCGATACATTGATTGAAATAACTCCAATAGTTTGAAATCTATGTGCACTACAGGTTATCAATAAATTTGTATACGGAATGGAAAAATTGCCAAACATGAATGAAAAACCGGAATTTCCTTGCATTAGGGAAAATTAATTTTCTCATTAATAAAATGATAATATATACCAAACTTTTATTGTTTCTTAAAATAAAAATATTCCATTAATTTATCCAAGTAGTTTGAATCTTATATCTACCACGCTTTGTGGGAAAATGTAAACGAAATTGAATATTGTCAAACATTTACGGTAAACCAGAATTTCCTTGTAATGCGCATTATACATTTTCTCATAAATAAAAGGACAATATATACCAAACTTTTATTGTTTCTTAAAGTCAATTTATTTCTGCAATTAA
This sequence comes from Modiolus philippinarum, assembly GCA_002080025.1. Lineage (NCBI taxonomy): Eukaryota > Metazoa > Mollusca > Bivalvia > Mytilida > Modiolidae > Modiolus > Modiolus philippinarum. The sequence continues at coordinate 12,882 of MJUU01065749.1, forward strand.
TCCAAAGAAGTTTAATTCTATATCTTCTACTCTGCATGAATTAATTCTGTATACAGAGTTGAAAATTGTCAAATATCATATAAAAAAAAACAGGATTTCCTTATAATGCAGAAAATAAATTTTCTCGGCAATAAACGGACAATATAAACCTAACTGTTATTGTTTCTATAAGTCAATACATTGCTATGAATTTCCCTTATAGTTTAAAATCTATATTTAGTGCAGGGTAGCAATAAAGTTTGTATACGGAATGAAAAAATTGTCAAATATTTATGAAAAATCGGTTTTTACTTGTAATGAAGAAAATAAATTTTCCCAATAATAAAAGGAAAATATATACCAAACTGTTATTGTTTCTTTAGGTCAATATATTCCTTTAGTTACCCCAAGTAATTCAAAATTTATATCTAGTACGTTAAGAAAAAATAAAATATACGGAATAAAAAAATTGTAAAACATTTACAGAAAGCTGGGAATTCATTTTAGTGCGGAATAACATAGCAATATGTAACAAAATGTTAATATTTCTTAAAGTCAATATATTCCTTTAATTCTTTTAAATAATTTTTATTCTATATTTACTATGATTAAGCAATGATTTTGGTAACAGAATTCAATATTTTTTGTTCATAAATAGATAGACAATATTTACCAATAGGTAATTGTTTGTTGAAGTTTTGGCATGGTTTTATAACACAATTATATATAATACTATATCCCTATATTCTACTTAGAATGAGAAGTAAATCTTGAATACGGAATCGAAATTAAAGAAAACTGGGATTTTCTTGCAATGCGTAAACTAAATTTTCTCATAAATTATACCAATCTGTTATTGTTTTCTAAAGTTTATGTGTTTCTTTAAAGAATATTTATAGTTATATTTTCACAGATAGTATTTGAATAATTTATTTTTATTTTTTTCCCCATGATTTTATGTTTATTCGTAATATTTATATATTCAAACCATGAAAATGTTAAGGTGTCTGCATGGTATTAATTTCCTATTATAGAATTTTGTAAAATTTTCTGTGTAGAAACATAATTGTATTATTGTTCAAAATGTAAAATAAAATTTGGGGGTCACCGTGCACTTAAGCGCAAAATCTGGAATTGAAAATTTCAGGATTTTACTTGGAAATGATAGGGAAAATGATCATATGAGAGGATAGTTTGAAAAATTTATTATAGAATTTTTTCATACTTTGCATGTGTTTAATTATCACTATGTAGTTTACATATAAAAAATAAAAATTAGGGGTCACCGTTGAAATAAGAGAGAAAAATTGCAAAACGTTAATTTCTCTAGTGATATCTTTGTTAAAATATTTTATCAAATTATCTCCCTTGAATAATTTCTGTGCTCTGTAAATCCAGCAACAGATTTCAAGTTCATGTGTTTTAACTCATTTTTTTGTAATGAAAATGTTATAAAAATGATTAGGAATATAAATTTTAAATACATTTTAACTTTCTTTTCGTTTTAAATAACTATTTTGTTAAATTTTTTAATGAATGAAACTTAAATGAACATTTTTTAGACAAAAATGGCGGAATAATACCACTGAGACACCTTAAAAACAATAAGTTATTGACACGGACATCATAAATGCCCTGTCCAATACCTTGTGTATGGCTTATTTGCAGGTGTTCAGGAAGTCGTGGCTAGACATTGACAAGTTTGAGAAAATTTTACGATCGCAGGTGTTAATGAAACCATACATTTGGGTATTCAAGGTGACATTTACAATTTCCAATTGTTTTTGTTTTGCACGTAGTATGAATTGAAATAAACAAACATTATCAACAAAAATATTAAATACTATAAAATAAATAAATTATTTTTTATATGTACTTAAATTAGCTATTAAATGATAAATATCGGAACAATGTTTTTCTTTTAAAATTCATTCCCATAAATATGAGAAATAAAAATTATTATATCTAAATATACCAAGGGGACCTTCCTACTACGTCCCCGTAAGGAGAAAAACGCCAAAACCAAGGGGCGGTAGGGGGTATCCATTGCAGGGTCCAGATCAGGGGTCATACCAGGTCCGATTTTAGCCTCGGCAGGCCCTCGGGATGGGTCAATTTCAACAAACGAGGGCTTAAAACGTAGCTAAGACCCTCTCCTAGCTAGTTAAGGCAATAATTAGGTGATATGAGGCCAGCAAAATCCGTAAGAGGCATAAAACCTAAGGCCGATGCCCTAAATCAGCCCATATCCAACAATAATATTCTCTATTTCCGGTCACTTCCGGTGCCCCAAAGGCCTCCATTACCCCAAAAAACGGCTCAAAACGTAGGTAGGGGACCCTGCTACCAGAATAAGGCCCCTATTTGGTTCTATAAAGCTCCTGGATATCATGGAAAGTGGATTATGGGCGGTTAGTAGGTTAATTTTCCCAAATCCGGCTTTGTTTCCCCACAACCAAGGCCCCAGGCTGCGCGAGATACCTCAAACTTTGCCTAAATGTGTAGAAAAGGGTCTTAGCTTTCTAAATATACCAAGGGGACCTTCCTACTACGTCCTCGTAAGGAGAAAAACGACAAAAACCAACGGGCGGTAGGGGGTATCCATTGCAGGGTCCAGATCAGGGGTCATACCAGGTCCGATTTTAGCCTCGGCAGGCCCTCGGGATGAGTCAATTTCAACAAACGAGGGCTCAAAACGTAGCTAAGACCATCTCCTAACTAGTTAAGGCAATAATCAGTTGATATGAGGCCAGCAAAATCCGAAAGAGGCATAAAACCTAAGGCCGGTGCCCTAAATCAGCCAATATCCAACCATAATATTCTCTTTTTCCGGTCACTTATGGTGCCCAAGAGGCCTCCATTACCCCAAACTATGTTTTAAAATGTAAGTTCTATAAAGCTCCTGGGTTTCATGGGAAGTGGATTATGGGCGGTGGGTAGGTTAATTTTCCCAAGTCCGGCTTCGTTTCCCCACACCCAAGGCCCCCAGGCTGCGCAAGTTACCTCAAACCTTCCCTAAATGTGTAGAAAAGGGTCTTAGCTTTCTAAATGTACCAAGGGGACCTTTTACTATGTCCCCGTAAGGAGAAAAACGCCAAAAACCAACGGGCGGTAGGGGGTATTCATTGCAGGGTCCAAATCAGGGGTCATACCAGGTCCTATTTTAGCCTCGGCAGGCCCTCGGGATGAAATAATTTCAACAAACGAGGACACAAAACGTAGCTAAGACCCTCTCCTAACTAGTTAAGGCAATAATCAGTTGATATGAGGTCAGCAAAATCCGTAAGAGGCATAAAACCTAAGGCCGGTGCACTAAATCAGCCAATATCCAACCATAATATTCTCTTTTTCCGGTCACTTCCGGTGCTCCAGAGGCCTCCATTACCCCAAACTATGTTTCAAAATGAAGGTAGGGGACCCTGCTACCTGAATAAGGCCCCTATTTGGTTCTACAAAGCTCCTGGATTTCATGGGAAGTGGATTATAGGCGGTTTGTAGGTTAATTTTCCCAAGTCCGGTTCCGTTCCCCCCATACCCAAGGCCCCCAGGCTGCGCGAGTTACCTCAAACCTTCCCTAAATGTGTAGATAACGGTCTTAGCTTTCTAAATATACCAAAGGGACCTTCCTACTACGTCCCCGTAAGGAGAAAACGTCAAAAACCAATGGGCGTTAGGGGTATCAATTGCAGGGTCCAGATCAGGGGTCATACCAGGTCCTATTTTAGTCTCGGCAGGCCCTCGGGATGGGTCAATGTCGACAAACGAGGGCTCAAAACGTAGCTAAGACCATCTCCTAGCTAGTTAAGGTAATAATTAGGTGATATGAGGCCAGCAGAAGCGATAAGAGGCATAAAATCTAAGGCCGGTGCCCTAAATCAGCCCATATCCAACAATAATATTCTCTATTTCCGGTCACTTCCGGTGCCCCAAAGGCCTCCATTACCCCAAACTACGGCTCAAAACGTAGGGAAGAGACCCTGCTACCTGAATAAGGCCCCTACTTGGTTCTACAAAGCTCCTGGATTTCATGGCAAGTGGATTATAGGCGGTTTGTAGGTTAATTTTCCGAAGTCCGGTCTCGTTCCCCCCACACCCAAGGCCCCCAGGCTGCGCGAGTTACCTCAAGCCTTTCTTAAATGTGTAGATAAGGGTCTTAGCTTTCTAAATATACCAAAGGGACCTTCCTACTACGTCCCCGTAAGGAGAAAGACGACAAAAAAACAACGGGCGTTAGGGGTATCCATTGCAGGGTCCAGATCAGGGGTCATACCAGGTCCTATTTTAGCCTCGGCAGGCCCTCGGGATGAGTCAATGTCGACAAACGAGGGCTCAAAACGTAGCTAAGACCATCTCTTACCTAGCTAGTTAAGGTAATAATTAGGTGATATGAGGCCAGCAGAAGCGATAAGAGGCATAAAATCTAAGGCCGGTGCCCTAAATCAGCCCATATCCAACAATAATATTCTCTATTTCCGGTCACTTCCGGTGCCCCAAAGGCCTCCATTACCCCAAACTACGGCTCAAAACGTAGGTAGGGGACTCTGCTACCTGAATAAGGCCCCTATTTGGTTCTATAAAGCTCCTGGATATCATGGGAAGTGGATTATGGGCGGTTAGTAGGTTAATTTTCCCAAATCCGACTTCGTTTCCCCACAACCAAGGCCCCAAGGCTGCGCGAGATACCTCAAACTTTGCTTAAATGTGTAGATAAGGGTCTTAGCTTTCTAAATATACCAAAGGGACCATTCTACTACGTCCTCGTAAGGAGAAAAAACGCCAAAAACCAACGGGCGTTAGGGGTATCCACTGCAGGGTCCAGATTAGGGGTCATACCAGGTCATATTTTAGCCTCGGCAGGCCCTCGGGATGGATCAATGTCGACAAACGAGGGCTCAAAACGTAGCTAAGACCATCTCCTAGCTAGTTAAGGTAATAAATAGGTGATATGAGGCCAGCAGAAGCGATAAGAGGCATAAAATCTAAGGCCGGTGCCCTAAATCAGCCCATATCCAACAATAATATTCTCTATTTCCGGCCACTTCCGGTGCCCCAAAGGCCTCCATTACCCCAAACTATGTTTCAAAATGTAGGTAGGGGACCCTGCTACCTGAATAAGGCCCCTATTTGGTTCTATAAAGCTCCTGGGTTTCATGGGAAGTGGATTATGGGCGGTGGGTAGGTTAATTTTCCCAAGTCCGGCTTCGTTTCCCCACACCCAAGGCCCCCAGGCTGCCCGAGTAACCCCAAACTTTCCTTAAATGTGTAGCTTAGGGTCTTAGCTTTCTGAATATGTTAAGGGGACCCTCGTACTAGGTCCCCGTAAGGAGAAAAACTCGAAAACCAATGTGCGGTATAGGGTATCCATGGCAGGGTCCAGATCAGGGGTCATACCAGGTCCGATTCTAGCCTCGGCAGGCCCTCGGGATGGGTCAATTTTAACAAACGATACTCAGTTTTTTTTAATAAGAAAGGTCTCTCGATAAGGTACATTTTGAGCTATATCACGTTTAAATATCTTAAAAAAACAAAAAAGTTATTCTTAAATGAAAATTTAAAAAAATCAAGAAAAAAGGGGGGGTGACTTGAACCGATTAGTAAAACCCCAAAAAGGGATTAAATGGCAAAAACTTGTTATTTTTATTTAAAACAGTAAATAATCTTTGCAAAACAACAAACATTTTAATTGTAAGATGAAAACAGGCGGAGAAAAATGCATTTGAAAGTTAAAGAATTACTGAAAAATCTGACCTTCGGATTTTTAGGGTTTTGGTTGCCCATAAAACCCGAACCTGACCCCCGATCTTAAAAAATTTTTGTTGTAAGAAAGCTCTCTCAACAAGCTACATTTTGAGCTATATCACGTTTATATATCTTAAACAACAAAAAAATTATTCCTAATTGAAAATTTAAAAAATCAAGAAAAAGGGGGGTGGGATGACTTGAACCGATTAGTAAAACCCCAAAAAAGAGTTTAAATGGCCAAAACTTGTTATTTTTATTTAAAATGGTAAATAATCATTGGAAAACAACAAAAATTTTAATTGTAAGATGAAAATAGGCGGAGAAAAATGCATTTGAAAGTTTAAGAATTACTGAAAAGTCTGACCTTCAGATTTTTAGGGTTTTGGTTGCCCATAAAACCCAAACCTGACCCCAGATCTTAAATATTTTTTTTTGTTAGAAAGGTCTCTAAAACTGCTACATTTTGAGCCATAACACACTATTTTATCTTAAGAAATACAAAAGTTATAGCCAAATGAAGGGTGAAAAATTTCGAAAAAAAGGGGGGTGGCCTACTTCGACCCCATTGGGCTGTTTTTCCGAACTTCCAAAATCTTTCGACCAAATGTGGTAATTAAAGCCTATACAATGGGCTATTCAAAACAGGTAAAGTTTGTATTTAAATGCCTTTTTTAAAAAAATTATTAGGGGTCAAAAATGAGAAAGTAAAAAAAAATAATATGGTGACCTCGGTTTTCGCCCTCGGAAAGTTCCGGGCCATGAAAATTTTGCCTCGTCTACAAATCAAAAGTTAAGTCTAATCATCAGGCTATTCAAAATTTCCAAGTTTTTGATTATATCACTACGCAATCCAAAGTTATTAACTTTGTAAAAATGAAAAACCAAAAAAATGTCGAGAGAAAACGGGTTTGCCCGACTTTGG
>MJUU01065753.1:0-12962 GCA_002080025.1 Modiolus philippinarum
TTAAGTTTCCAGTCATTGTATTGATGGAGTGCTTGTTCAGAAATAATGCATATATTGAAATCGGCTTTATCCGTTGTGTTTGATATCCAGTTAAACATGTCATTATCCAAAACCCACGGATAATAGCATACTTTACAATAACAATATTTTTGCAAACATTTTGCAAATTTAGATACAATATGTTCATGGTTTTCATCATCTCCTGCTGAAATGATTGCTACAATCTTCTCTGTTACTGGTTTGTCAAGTGGTTTTCTGTTTTCTGAAAATATAAGTTATTACCTTTTAATCAGCCATTATCTTTTTAATTATTAAATAAGTTTTCCGTTTATGTAGCATATACATCAGTGTCCTGACAAATTATTCCTGTTTATGATATGGTTGTTATACAAATGCTTGTAAGTACCAGATAAAATCATTACTGTACCTTTAAGCTCTTAAAGGGACATGTCTGGTGAGATATTTAAATACCCAGTTTCGAAATTAGCAAACGCTATATACCTTCGTCTAGAATGGTGACATTTATTATGGTCACTCCTCAAATTTTTGAAACTGTCTCTGACTTTCAGAATTTCCTTTGCTTTATCTATCATGATGCATTAGAAAATTTTGCACACTGGTCCCTAATTTTCTTTTCAAAATATGTTTGTATACATCTTGAATAAACTTTTTGACAAAATTTTATGAAATTCTTGATATATCTCTATTGTTTTTATAAGGTCGATTACCTTTATACAAAACAAATGAAAAATTCTAGAGGATTACAAAAACAGGAAAACAGCAAACACCTACAATGGCCAGGAACTACAATCACATGCCACAATTTACAAGCAAACTGCACCAGAAAAACAATAATGAAAACAAGAGACAAACATAAATAACGATAGGAACTCGGGATAGCCGGACTTGGTACCGGCACCAGCAAAAGCCAGTGGTAGGGTTAAACCGGTTTATGGGTACCCAAACCTCCCCTTTCTCAATCCGTTTCCCTATAGTATCATAAACACGCGAATAAAACCCAATACAGGTAGACTACTAACTCAATGACCACTATCTTGGAACAGAAAAAGCATAAGACAAAACGTAATTTTGAAAGAAGGGTCAAAGAGTGCTCGCCGCTAAACTGCCGGCTAGCTCAAGGAATCTAGTCTGCTGGTAAAACACTGTCGCACTACGGAAGAAAAATCAAACTCAAAACTTCCCGAAGGGTTTGGTAAAGAGTCTTCATGTATTTCAGCAGACATCGGCAGTATCAGTGAGAGGCCAGTATATATGTAAAGTCTTCAGGTCACTGGAATCCAAAGCCAATTTAACGGATTTGTTCAGAATATCTCGTCGATATCCACTATTACGTAAAGAATGTAAGTTACGTCCCAGTTTTTCTGGATTATTAATCAGTTTTTGACATTTTTTAACAACATTTCCATAAAATCGAGGATGAGAAATGCCCTTTGTTATTAGCTGTTTGTTATTAGGAGTTCCTTTTCCGTTAAACTTTCAGACATTTACATCTCAAAAACGGGCACCCTAAATTATCAATATTTTTTGCTGAAAATGATGTATGATCGATGTTCTTATAAATTAAGATACTGATTTCGAAACCTTGATATTATAAACTTGAGGAGTCACCATCCTTAAGAACTAAAGTGTATACTTTTGTGTCGCTATGAAATCTCTGACATTTTTCTCTTGAGAACATCTTACACGGAACTTAGAATATGCCTCTTGAATGTTTTCTTTCAAGGGCGATCATAGTGACATCAGTAGTTAAGCTTAGAAGTTTTTTGCAAATGAGTGGGAGACCGGTCAGTTTCAGCTAGATTCACTGATTTTGATTTTGAACTGTATCGGCTCACTGACAAACTGTGTGAGGTATGCAATTTGTTTAATTTCTCGTAGCACCAGATGCTACTCTCGGTTTTATAAAATCCACATAGTAAGTGCTTTATATTCAAGTATTGGAATGAAAATTATGAGATAATTTGGTCATATATTATGGCATAATCGTCAGCGTTGGTATCGTCGTCTTTTATTCATATCATAACTAAATTATTAGTTTTTGATTTTTTTTATATACTTTTTTTACACGACGGGAGGCTACATTTTGGTTTGAGGTTTATAGACCAAATAGTTTCAGAATAAGGTTGACTTACATGTAGCACTCTCTGAAATTTTTGATAAAATCTCTTTCATTGCTTTACCTTAATTACTGGGATGTGTAAACGAATTAAGAGAAACATTTTCATTCTTGACATAATAAGATTTCAAAAAGGAATATTTTCAATTATGTAAAAGAAAGGAAATGGGGTCAATGTCAAGGAGACAACATCCCATATCCAGGTTAAAACGACTCAAAACAAAGCATCTAGGGGTCACCGTACGGTATTCAACACAGTGAGGAACCTCACACCATATAGCAAGCCCTAAATGGCCCCCAAAAGGTAAAAAAGTGAATAAATCCATGGAAACAAATCACATCCAATAACCCAAATATCAGGAAACTAAAATTTTATAAGAAGACAAGGACAAGCCAATGACCAACATATTTCTGACTTGGGACAGGCAAAAAAATTGCGGTGGGGTTAAACTCGTTTTCTTGGATCCAAACCCTCCCCTATGTGTGGTGAATGGCTAAAAATAAATACACAAAAAGACTCACAGTAAAAATCAAACTAGAAAAAAGTCAAGACGAGTACCCTTACAATGAAGTACATAAAACATGAAGACAATACACACAGGTACTGTCCGGACAAATGCTCGCAGTTACTGACAGCTAGCTTAGGACAGTTTCCGGTGACTATGATATCAAGCCTTCTTACATATGAAACTTTAATTGAAATACTTCTAAATGGATTTGGTATAACAACATCATTAATAATGAAAGAAGAACATGATATTGTGCAATGCCAATTACTTTTGTCCCAGTCGGAGGGAGACTGTCATGACATTCATAAACAGCCCTCAGCAATCAGACTTTTACATAGTAGCATTTCCAAGGTACGATTCTGAAGGAATTCATACCATCACGTTCACCAAATATCTAAATGTTTAAGTCTATTCTTAGTTTGAAAGATCGACACATTGATGAAAAAGCAATAAGCAAGAATAAAACATTGACAAATTGAAGATCAAACATTCAGATACGAATTAAACCGTAACATAAATATATCATCTACAGATTGCATTTCGATAACTTGTATCTTTTCAGTGGAGATTATTCAAGGCATTTGGAAGATTTAATATCCAAAGATGTATACAAATCTGATTTAAATGGAAAGGCAACATGATGACTCAGTAAGGAGCTTTGCTTAAAAACGTTAAAGAAGATACCGTATATCGGGATAGTTTCGCGTGGTAAATTTTTGCTATGTTCACGGCTGACAATCACGCGCGAAAATAAGAATACGAGTAAAGTTCTTTGCTTCTTTTAATTCATTGGAGATACAGCGAAAACGCGAATTATAAACATACATGAATTTACCTGTCTTTAATAAAACTAAAATTGCGAACAAAAGCCAAAATAAAATAACCCGATATACGATACTCCTCAGTTTAATATAAATATTGTAAAATTCATGCATTGTAATTTCTAAATAAATTTGGTTTCCGGGCTACCACTAAATACAAGGATTGTGAATACCTTTTAGGACTAACAGTCCAGCATCAGAGGTATCGAATTTATCTTTACAATAATGAAATATTCCACAATACAGACAGAGTATTTCTGGACTAGATAGAAACAAATTTTAAACATGTTTATGTTGGGGGAATTCATTTTATGGAAATAATCACACTAGAAAAACAAGACACTCACTGTGATGGTACAGCTAGATTCATGTCTTCCCGGATTTGACTGTACTGATTTTGCCATTTTCCTAGATTGACTCACTTGCAGTGTGACAGGTGCTGTTTACAGCAGGACATGCTTGCCCTTCTTGAGCACCTGATATCACTCTCAGTTTCATGGGAGTTCACACTGTGAGCGTCTTGGTTTTGAATATTGTGTTTTTTATTTCAATCTGTGTTTTGTAGCTGTCTAACGTCATTGTTTTTTGTGTTCTCGTTTTTGTCATGTCTCCGATTTTTTTAAATTCCTCGCCTTTGTTCCTTCGGTATTTTACTTCCGTTGTTATATATTCTCTAAACCAACATTAATTAAGAGTATATAGACTTACTCCTTCTCTGAAACTTATAACAGACTGCAGCTGTTGTAATCACAAGAGCAAATGATAGTGTTGAAAATGTTATTGCAAATACCATCATTGCTATATCTGGTGGTTTTTCCGCCTCATGTTGCATGGTTGTCGGACTCAAAACATCGTAATTTTCTGCCACTTTATTAAGTTGTTCTAATCCTGTAAAAGGAAATAATTCCAGTTCAGTTAACTCTGTAAAAGAAGATAAGTCAGGATCAATCAGTTAATTCTGTAAAAGAAGATAAGACTAGATCAGTAAAGTCTAGATAGGACTGTTTTCTCTTTTGAATCTTATTCTATCATTTTTTTTATCAAAATACTTCAGTTCAAGTATACATAACGGATAAAAGAACAAAAGAAAATACTAAAGTGGTATTTCTTATAAAGTATTATTGTACTTGTTCAATGATGCCTACGAAAACCTCTCCAAAATTTTCGTTTGTTTTATTGAGAAGCGAAAGTGTTCAACCATGACCAGAAAAGACATGGATGTAGCGTTGTTCTGCGATTTGCGAAGAGTTCCGCTCAAACCGATGCAAGGAACCGTCTTGAACTTACTATGAGCAAAGCCGTGCTGAAGGCATGGTGACTTCAAGATGAAGAGAAACATTAAAAGCGTTGTTCTTTTGCTTGTTTTACCATGTGTTTGTAGAGACTGTCTCATGTGCATTTTTCCATTTCATTCATCAAAATATTGGGAGGAACCGTTCAAAGAATACAATTATAAGTCATGTATATGTACCTTCCTTAATCTCTATTACAGTGCTTAAAGTTTGCATGCATGGAACAGGAATATTGTATTGGTTTCTACATTTATTTCCATTATCAAATGGGGATACCTGAAAAATAAAAACAACAGTTTGATAAAAACGACTTTGATCAATTTACCATGGAAATTGTAATTATAATAAAAATCTTATAAATTATTAACATGCGTACTACTCTGCCGTAATAGCATCGAAATAATTGGTAAAACTGCAAGTTATGACATTTATTTCTGTACAAAAGTCCTATCTAACGAAGGGCAAAGCTATCTGCACAAGGCAAACCTCTTTCTCAGCTGAATCTCTTTTTTGACAAAAGGTATCGGTTGCCTGCAAATGATCAATATAAACGATGACCGAAATAAGGAGATGGGATTAAAATGGGCGACATTTACCAGAGTGGGTATCGAGTGACTCGCTGGGTGTATGACTTTATGTCAGATTTTTGAACTGCTCTGATTTTATCATTTTTAATGCATTAGATTTTTTTCACACTCTTGACCCCAAATATCTGTTTCAAAATTTGTTAAGATTCATCCAAAGAATACTTTTGACAAAAAATTATGACATTCTTGATATTCATTCATGGTGGTTAAAGAAAAGATATCAAAATGCATTGTTATTGGAAAATCTAGCGGGGTCGATTTCCCGCCATAATTTAAATCGCTTGACACTTAAAAATAACTGATCTTTGATTAATTTTTTTACTCAAAAGGATAAAAAACGATTTTCTTTGGAAACTAACAATATCTAAATTGTTTCCCTCATTTGCTGATTTTGGCTTTCAATTAAGATGTTTTTTTTTTCATTATTTGTTCATTCTCAGCTTTAAATATCCTTTCGATTGCTTGAGATATTCTTGCAAAGTGACCAAAATTCCGGGAACCACGATCCATCAACTCGGAGCAAAATTTTGAACTCCTTATGGATGCTGTAAGGATTATGCCAGAAAATGGATTAAACGTGAACAAGACGAAGACCTTGATTCTCTTTCGGAGTGGATTAAGGCTGTGAGGTCCATGGTTCTTAATCGATTTAGTCAGCTACGAGGGTCAACGAGAACTGAAGCATCATACATTTTCCAAAAGCCCGATGTTGCCAGATACTTGTGCTCCATTCATAACAAATACGTTGTTGCTCCGGCAGATAAGGCCCCTAATAACATAATTTTATATGTAAAAGTATATTATTAGTTATATGTAAAATTCATGACATCGAATGTTTAAAGAAAGAACTAGGCATTGGTAACTCCTAGGGCAATCCAGCCTACACAGCTACTACTCTGTCTATGGAGGAGATTTTACAGAACCATAAATCTGTTTTACTTTGGGATTTCAACCAAAGATGAAGACAACGATCTCCCTTCCTTGTACTTGGTACCAAAATTACATAAAAGCCCATACAAACAACGGTACATTGCTAGACATACAAAATGTTCTACAAAACCTCTTTCTAAGCTTTTAACTTCCATCTTGACAGCCGTTATAGAGGGTCTTCAAAAATACTGTGATACTAGCTTTTCAAGAAGTGGTGTGGATGAAATGTGGATATTAAAAAAACTCTAAAGATCTGCTCGACATCCTAAAATCAGATCATTATCACATTGTAACAGCATTAAAACTTTTGACTTCTCAACTCTTTATACTACCATTCCTCATGAACAACTGAAATCTCGGCTGATATATAATTCATAGATGTTTCTCCCGTATGAATGGCGAACGAAGATATAAGTACATTGTCATAGGTAGAGAACAAGCATACTTTGTGAAACTCGACTCAGAATCCCATAGGCCATGGGCTGAAATCACTTTCCGTGCACCTCTCCCCCACTTATGATCCAGATCGATTTTTTTCAGTCCTTTTATATCCCCTCTTCAAAATAAAACATGTTAACACGAATATAACCTGCACGCATAGACAGTATAGGGCCACTTTTGTAGTACACCACACAAAATTCTTGTATTTTAGTTTTATTCTTAATCTTATCTTTTAAGCTCCATAATTTTTTTGTAGATGAGTTAGATATACTGAAATTTGGTATCAAATTAAAGCTTATTTAATATACTTTACAATGAACACAAGTTTGGGCTCATTACGCTATTTTTGTGATCTGGGGATGCAAAAAATATACCCCTCCTCCTGCCAAAAATAGCGACAATGACGATGTTTTAGCTTTCAATTCCTTTCAGATGAATAAATCTCATCATTTGATCTAGTTTTTATGCCTAATTTATCAGTTGTGATACAATGTTGAAAAATAAGACCTTTAAAGTCCTTAAAATTTTAATTTTTGGTAAAAAAAAATTTGAAAAATCGAAATTTTCGGAATTTTAGATATTTTCACAATTTCGTCTTTCTTACTTCTGGATCGTATAAATTTGAATATATATCTAATAATTGCCAATGCAATAATGATTTATGATATGTAAGCAACAAATTACGTAAAAAAAGTTTAGAGTCAGCCTTATTGTGGGATCAGAAATGCCAAATTTAGCACCCCTCCCCCTTAAAATTAAGAGAAAATTTAAAATATTCGGGCTCTAAATGATAAAAAGATAATGTCTAATGCAAATTATTGTGTGTATTTCACTAAAGCTGACATGCAGAAGCCCATTTTAGTATATTCAAACTTTTTAAGGGATCTTTCTTTTTTTGGCCATTCTGCTCGAAATTTTATGAAAAATGGGAATTTTCCGTTTTTCAGAAATATTTCTAATTTGACTTAGAGGTGTAAAAACTTTACGAATTTGGTATCTTACGTAAAAATGATGATAAAATATTGTTTCACTATATCTAAGCTATTAGAAAGTATGCTTTTGAACATTTTAGACTAACTAAACTCTCATAAATTGCAAACATATATCATCCCCCCCAAAAAAATAAATTTCAACACAATTTATTTCATTTTATTCAGCTTGAAAAGCATGAACATTGTATAAAGGTCCAATAATATAACATTTCAAACACAAAAATGCACAGAGACTCCCATATACATTTGTATAACAAATAAGATCATGCGCGTGGTTTATGGGCAGTTATACAACAATTAAACTTTGAATTTTGTAGCATTCCGAAATCCTGAAAATTCCCATTTTTCACGATAATCGCCCAAACTATTCAATTTTACCCATATTTTCTGCTTTAAAATTATATATTACGATATATCAAATGCATTTTTAAAAGAAAGTAAAAATATTAGTATGTTTTACTCATATATATGTACACACAGACATTTTTTGCATTGTTTTAGCATCATTTTCTTGGGGTAGAGGTAATATTTTCTATTTAGAGTTACATTTAACACCCCTGGTTTTTCTACACATTGTTTTAAGATAACTTATATATCCCCAAGAACAATGAATTGGCATACCTGCAGATAAATCCTCCAGATTTGCCACCTATAACTATTTAAAAGTAAATTTTGGACAAATCTGAAATGTTGAAAATTCCGATTTTTCATCAATTTTGTACCAAATATTGAGTTTAATCTGAAAAGTGGAACTTAAAATGACAAATCATAATAAGATTAAAGCAAAATTTGTATATCCAATGCAGACTTTGCGGGTTATAGGTATTTTTATGCGAATATAGACAAAAAAATGACCACTTTAGGATGAATATGTTGGGGTAGGGGTAAGATTTTAGGTATTTAGGGTCACAATAAACACTCTTTGCTTTTCTAAACAATGCATTAAGACAACTAATGTATCGTACAGAACAATTAAATGGCATATCTGCCGACATATCCTCCAGATTTGACATATAATACGACTAAACAGTGAACGTTGGACAAATTTGAAATACAGAAAATCCCCATTTTTCATCAATTTGGGGCAAAATATTGAGTTTTAAGCGAACAAAGACATAAAATTGACCATTTTAGGGAAAATTTGTTGGAGTAGGGGTAAGATTTTCGGTATTAAGAGTCACCTTAAACGTTCCATGATTTTTTAAACACTGTTTCCAGACAACTAATATTTCCCTTAGAACAATTAATTGGCATATCTGCAAATATTTCCTCCAGACTTGCCATAAATAACTGGTTAACAGTGAACTTTGACCAAATCTGAAATGTTGAAAATTCCCATTTTTCCTCAATTTTGGGTACAATGTTGAGTTTAAGTCAACAAATGGCTGTCAAAATATCAAATCGGATGCAATTCATGCAATATTGTAATATTGAACACACATTTTGCATGTTTGAGTTAATTTTATGCGAACATAGACAAAAAATTGACAATTTTAGGAAAGATTTGTTGGGGTAGGGTTAATATTTTCGGTATTCAGAGTCACATTAAACACTCCTTGTTTTTCTAAACAATGTTTTAAGACAACTAATGAATCGCTTAGATCAATTAGATGGCAAATCTGCTGATATATCCTCCGGATTTGACATGTTTAACGATTTAACAGTGGACTTTGGATAAATCTGAAATGTTGAAAATTCCCATTTTTCATTAATTTTGGGATAAATATTGAGTTTAAGTCGACAAATGCTGCTATGATAGCAAATTATAAAGTAATTCATGCAACATTGTCATATACAACACACATTTTGCGTGTTCTGGTTATTTTTATGCGAACATAGAGAAAAAATTGACAATTTTAGGGAAAATTTGTTGGGGTAGGGGTAACATTTTCGGTATTCAGAGTCACATTAAACACTCCTTGTATTTCTAGGCAATTTTTTGAGACAACTTATATATCCCTAAGAACAATTAATGGGCATATCTGCAGATATATCCTCCAGATTTTGAATGTATAACGATTTAACAGTGAACTTTTGATAGATCTGAAATGTAGAAAATGCCCATTTTTCATAAATTTCGGGCAAGATATTGAGTTTAATAGATAAGATGAGACAAAAAAGGGACAAAACTTTGTCGAAAACGAAAATATTCAAAGATGCGTTTTATTTGTCTATTTAAAAGTGATAGTTTGGTCATTCAAAACATATTTACATTATGTTAACATGCTTAATTTTTAAGAAAGGACATTAAAAGACTAAAAACAATTCCAAGAATTATGAAATGAAAAACATACTGGTTTCTAAGGACCGTTGAACTTACACGATTTCGAGAAAAATCTTAAAATTTATGTCAACATTTCGAAGGGGTAGGGGTAGATTTTTCAATTTTTATAATGTATTTGGTATAGAAATGGTACTTATGTGGAATATTTGTAAAGCTTATACCATAGGTTATCATTCTATACCATTTTTTTCATAGCTGAGAGGTACCATTTATCAATTTGAAGCAATTGAAAGAACAAGAGGCTCTCAAGAGCCTGTATCGCCCACCTGGACCATGGCTGACATAGATAAAAGGCATTTCCAATAGGAAAAACAAAACATAAAATTTAGCAGAATACTTTTTTTTTCTTAAATTACAGTATTCTTGCTTGGCTTCCATGGCAACCCAAAGATCCACCATCCATTACAACCCATAACAGAACATTATTAAAAAAAATATGGACAGGGGTTCCCCTAATTATCAAGGTAATACATATTGCTGAAATTAAAACATTCAGACCACAATTCAAATAAAAATTCAAAAATTTGGGCAGAGGTTCCCCTTAAAATAAATAAGGCCAATGTAAAAACTATGTTCTAGATGGTGGCCATCTTTGATGAGGTACAGACCTGCCGGATACATTTTTTGGATGGGACCACCTAAGCACTATTGTGGGACCATTGTGGCTTAGTTTGGTTCTAATTGGACTAGTAGTTTTGAATGTATATTCCATAGGGTCCAATGTTAAAACTATGTTCCCACTGGTGGCCATCTTGGATGAGGTATGGACCTGCCAGATACCTTTTTAGGAAGGGACGATGTAAGGGCCATTGTGACTAAGTTTGGTTATAATTGGACTTGTAGTTTCTGAGAAGATCTTTAAATGTCTTTTCCATAGGGTCCAATGTCAAAACTATGTTCCACTGGCGGCCATCTTGGATGAGGTACAGACCTGTCGGATACCGTTTTGGATGCGACTATCTAAGGACCATTGTCACGGCTTAGTTAAGTTTTTATTGGACAAGTAGTTTCTGAGAAGATCTTTGAATGTCTTTTCCATAGGGTCGAATGTCAAAACTATGTTCCACTGGCGGCCATCTTGGAAGAGGTACAGACCTGCCGGATACCTTTTTTGGAAGGGACCATCTAAGGACCATTGTGACTATGTTTGATTATAATTGGACGAGGAGTTTCTGAGAAGAAGATCTTCGAATGTCTTTTCCATAGGGTCCAATGTTAAAACTATGTTCCCCGCTGGTGGCCATCTTGGATTAGGTACGGACCTGCCGGATACCTTTTTTTGAAGGGACCATCTAAGGACCATTGTGACTAAGTTTAGTTATAATTGGACGAGGAGTCTCTGAGAAGAAAATCTTTGTATGCCTTTTCCATAGAGTCCAATGTGAAAACTATGTTCCGCGCTGGCGGCCATCTTGGATTAGGTACGCACCTGTCGGATACATTTTTCAGAAGGGACCATCAAAGGACCATTGTGACTAAGTTTGGTTGTAAATGGACTGGTAGTTTCTGAGAAGGTCTTTGAATGCCTTCCCCATAGGGTCCAAAGTTAAAACTATGTTCCCCGCTGGCGGCCATCTTGGATCAGGTACGGACCTGGCGGATACCTTTTTGGAAGGGACCATCTAAGGACCATTGTGACTAAGTTTGGTTGTAAATGGACTGGTAGTTTCTGAGAAGAAGATCTTTGAATGCCTTTTCCATAGGGTCCAAAGTAAAAACTATGTTCCCCGCTGGCGGCCATCTTGGATCAGGTACGGACCTAGCGGATACCTTTTTGGAAGGGACCATCTAAGGACCATTGTGGCTAAGTTTGGTTGTAAATGGACTGGTAGTTTCTGAGAAGAAGATCTTTGAATGCCTTTTCCATAGGGTCCAAAGTTAAAACTATGTTCCCCGCTGGCGGCCATCTTGGATCAGGTACGGACCTGGCGGATACCTTTTTTGGAAGGGACCATCTAAGGACCATTTTGACCAAGTTTGGTTATAATTGGACGAGGACTTTCTGAGAAGAATATCTTTGAATGTCCTTCCCATAGGGTCCAATGTTAAAACTATGTTCCCCGCTGGCGGCCATCTTGGACTAGTTACGGACATGCCGGATATATTTTTTAGAAGGGACCATCTAAGGATCATTGTGACTAAGTTTGGTTATAATTGGGCGGGTAGTTTCTGAGAAGAAGATCTTTGAATGTCTTTTCCATAGGGTCCAATGTTCAAACTATGGTCCCCGCTGGCGGCCATCTTGGATAAGGTACGGACCTGGCGGATACCTTTTTTGGAAGGGACCATCGAAGGACCATTGTGACTAAGTTTGTTTATAATTGGACAGGTAGTTTCTGAGAAGAAGATCTTTGAATGTCTTTTCCATAGGGTCCAATGTTAAAACTATGTTCCCTGCTGGCGGCCATCTTGGATGAGGTATAGACATGCCGGATACGTTTTTTGGATTGATTGATTGAATATTTTTTAACGTCTACTCAGCAATATTTCAGCTATATCAAGACGAGAACAAGTTTGTTAATAAATAATCACTTTGGGGTATGGAAAGGGCCATGGGACGGGAAATTCTGACTGCCAATGGAAAAGTAGGGTGAAATCGTCAAGGGCGGGGAATTTAGCCTTGTAGCCGATCACCTACGGACCACCCAAAAAAGAGCTTGCTACAAGGGTTCTTTAACGTGCAGGAAGCGTGGCATTTCTGCAAACACGTGGGCCTGAGTTTACATCCCATCCGAAAGATGGGTTGTGTATTTATTAATCCCGCACAACCACGGAATGGGTCCTATTTCTATATCCCGGGACCCTCGGGGTCAGCCTCCGTTTAGGAGGGGTCACACCCCGCAAGCCGGAGATACTAGGTCCTATTTCTATATCCCGGGGTTCCCTCGGGGTCCTCTGTTAGGAAGACTCATACTCCAAGCTCAGAGGATGCTGCGGGCCTATTCATAAGCCGGGACCGCGCACGGCGG